>CATIWC010002411.1:0-69462 GCA_948472305.1 Vicia faba
AGATAAGAGAACTTAATTCCTTAGGACTGCAATCACACTGAGAATGTGTGTTTCATAATTTATATGTATATCAATGTTTTAAAAATCAGTCTATTGATCAACCAATGTGATTGCAGTTTATATGGTTATATATGCTATAAAACAATATATTAAAGGGCATAATCAAGGCAAAGCGTGAACAAGATGCTTCTAACGTTGGTGACTAAGGAGGATTTTCTCCAAATGTTCAGGATAACAGAGAGGGACTTGTTTTACTAATCGATGCCATTGAGAAGGTTGGTTATATCAGAAAGGTAAGACATGTTTTCATTATTATATCTAGTTACATGGTTTCATTATCCACTTGTACTTATAAGAAAATGAAAAATAACAATGTAGATTAAATAAAATTGGTATGGATGTAGCAGTTTCAAAATTTTACACTAAAGACAAGAAATATAATTTGAACTTAAGAAAACAGCCAAAAGATGGAACTCATGTTTACTCTGCCGAGAGTCTTGGTCAACTTTATCAAGACTTTATGAGTTAGTTTGTTACTCGTTGCCAACTCTATTTTGTTTTGTTCCTTAAGTACTTAAAAGAATTGTTTCTTTGGTAGTTCCAGCTTTGGAAAGAATTGTATACAGTACATGTTCAATAAACCAAATTGAGAATGAAGATGTTATGAAATATGTTCTTCCTATAGCCGATTCATATGTGTGATACGTTGGCAGAACTGACTATTTTGAAAATGTTGGTTTACATTTTGAGTTTTATATTCGCAAAATGTCGCGGTAAGCAAGAGTCTCCACCGACTTTTATTTTATCCAACCGGAAAGGAAAAAAGCACAGAAAAAGTCCTTTTTCGAGATATTCTGAGTACGGGGGGTAGATTATAGAAAGGGAAGGTATTGACATCCTTTCTATCCATGGTTTTCCATGGGCTCTTAGGTACTTGCTCATCTTTTAAAATTGCTTGTGTGCGTTTGTTTTGAAAAGTTTTATTTTACTTCATTTTAACCCTTGTTTCTATCCTCAAGAGTGTTATGAAGTTTTTTTGAAAACTTTGTTTGATAAGTGTTTGGTGTGAAAAGTTTGATTTTGAGCAAGTACCTACTAGCATCTACCTACTCGAAAAAAAGGATTGTTTCTATTCTTGTTTCCTTTAGACAACGCTACCCTACTATTGAGAAATAGGAAGCATCATCGTTGGAGTTGTAAGGGTAAATTCGAGAGGGACGTACGATCACTAAAGTAATGTTAGGACGTCTTAGTAATAACCCTAGAGTCTTAAGATCATATTCGAGGAAACATTTCCGAGGCAACCTTTCCGAGGCAACATTTCTGAACGGGACATTTGATCTTTGTTTGGACAGGAGGGCAACCACTAAGACACCCTATACTTAATGACTGTTTACCGAAGGCAACCGAAGTGAGAGTATACCCTAGGAGTGCACATGTGCGAGTGATTTAATTTCAGTTATTATCTTTGCACATTAGGGTTTTCTAACCGTTTTAAATTATCATGCAATCTCGTCATACAATCCTATTAACATACATCTAAACAGTTAATATTTGTGGAAGTTAAAATGCGAGAAAATAAAACCTACGCTATTACAAGGCTTCGGGGTAGGCATTAATTACATAGCCAAAAAACCCGTAAAACGATAAATAAAGAAAGTCCTAGATTAAACTATTACATACCGTGAGCAGTTACATTAATATTGCAAAAATGATAAACGCGCGCGATGAATCGAAAACGAGAGATTTAGGGTTTTGACCCCAACTACCTAATTGTAATTTAAAAGAAAAATTATTTTTTGTGGTTTTTGTGCTATTTTGAGAAAATAAAGTTTAATTGAATAATGATAAAAAAAACCTAATTACTAATTAATTTTAAATTTAAGAAAAATAATTAAATTAACCTATTTTGTATTTTTGTATTTTTATTTGAGAAAGAAATAAAAATTAAATCATAAGTTAACCCTAATTTTTTCTAATTGATTTTAATTATATAAAAAAGTTAGAATTACCCTAAATTAAATTAAACTAACATTAAATTAAATTTGATAAAATAAAAAAACCTAATTCTAAATTTTTTGTGAAACTTGATTTTATGATTTTCTGAAAAAAAGAATTTATTTGTGTTAGAAAATAATTAAACTAATTAAATTAAATAAAAGAAAAAAATAGAAAAGAGAAAGAATGGGGCTGGTGTTGTTTTAGCAAAAGGGGTGTGGTTGGCAATTCTGAGCCCAATAAGCTCCTGGCCCCATTGACTTTTTCCAATCCCATGTGCTTGCTTGACCCAGGCGTATGGTGGACCCTCATGGGAAGGCCTTAGATCTGAAGCTTTGGTGGTTTGGATGATCAGATCTGGAGAGTGCATGATGGATCCTGGAGTGTGAGATGCACTAGATTGCCTGTCAAAGAAAAATATGAAATAAAGTTGGGACCTGGGGATCGAACCCAGGCCCTTAGGCATTCTCCCACTGCGTGCTTTCCATCTGAGTTGGCCATGTTAGTTGTATAAACAATAACCAATAAATATTATATGATAAAAACCAAAAGCTAATCGTTGGAACGCGTGAAATTCAAACTGGCAAACCATGGAGCGCCACGTATCCTTCTTCTTCCTCCCATCATCGTTGTAAGTTTCATAGCTTTTACCTACAGACACTGAGTGTAGGTATAACCCTGTGCATCTCCAAAACCTTGTACAAGCATGACAAATAACAACCAATGGTACCAATCAACTCGTTGCAACCTCACTAGCATCATGGTACCATTATTAAGGTCCAATTTTCCCTGTACGCAAAACCCCTAAAAATAAAACTCGAACCCTAGCTATGGCAACTCGATGTACAGTCAATAAAAATGCAATTAATCATAACCATTAGCTTGGAAACATCTCAAGGATTATGAATATATCAAATAATCATGCTAAATATGCCAAAATTAACGTATTCGAATTCAAGAAAATATGGAAACCGTGTGACTCTTACAGGGTGTTTCAAGGCGTGGGGAAGCTTGCTAGCGATTGAAATAGGATCCTAGGATGTCCAGCAATTGATTGGTATGACTAGAATGCCTTGAGGTAATCTGAAACTTGGAAATCAGTTTGCAACTTTTCTTAGATTTTTTGAAATTCGCTCTCTCTTTGCACGCCTCCAGCCCCTTGTTTTTGGTCTACACTTGATCCTTATGTATACTAGAATGTATTAGGGTTGCAACTTTGTATCAAATCTCTCTCAATTATGAATATTGATTCATGATTCAATCCTTGAACCAAATCTTTCCAAGACAAGAAAATTCAATCTTTTTGTTTCCATGTGAACCTTGCACGATTTGGTTTTGTCTCCAGCTGTGTAATGGACCTAATCATGCATAAAATCTCAAGTTTTAATTAGTTTTTGATATTTTCATTATTTTATTTTGATTTTATTTGATTTAAATGAAATAAAATCAAAATAAATGACAAAAATAAAATAATGACAAGTGGAAGGGCTCATGGGTCGTGGGTCACATTACAAACTCAGTGCAAGCATAAAAAGTTGGGGCCATTTAACAAAAAATGCAATTTTGGCCACATTTGACTTTTGGCAATTTTGTAAAAAGGGTCAACTTTACCAATGCATAACTTTTTCAATTTTAACCCTAGATATGTGTTCTTGGGCTTTTTATAAAGCTTAAGATGTCCTCTAAGTAACCCTTTTGGTCTCATATCAATTGAGTCTTCCATGCTCATGTATGAAGCTTTGACCCAAAAGGTGTTTTTATTGACTTTTCAAAATGACCTATAATATCCAAATTCATATCTTCTTGTGAGTGCATATTTTGAACTTGGGAGATGAAGATGAATTGTAGGGAATTACATCCTCTTCAAAATGAATTTTGGATGGGTCATTTTTGATGAAGTATGAGAAAGTTATGCTTGGTCAAAGTTGAGTTGACTTTTCCTACAAAATCCTAATTTAGCAACTTTTGGGTTTTAATGAATTGTGAGCAATCCTTGAGGAATCATGATCAACCCTTGATCAAATGATGGATAATACTTAAAAATGAGTATTTTGACCAAAAATTTTGAAGTTTGACTGTATGTGAGCCACAGTTGACTTTTGACCTAGCATAGTCGATTTTCAGGCCTTTGAGCAATTGACTGAGCAAACTTCCTCTGCAAGGCTTGAAACTTGACATGGATGATCTTGAGAACATATTAGGACAATAGTGAGCATTTGGTACCCTTTTTATTCAAACATCTTGGTGCAAAATGAAACCCTAATTTGGGGTAGACTGCCTTAGGAGAGAGTTAGTTTGGTCAACCCTTGAACTTCCTTGAGCTATTTGAGGACCTCACTTGAAATGTATTGAGGGATATGGGAGGGCAAATTTTGGAGTACAAAAGCTGCCCCTGTTCAATCTTATTAAACCTGAGGATGTAGATTGGCTTGTCTGCCTTTCGTGATCTGAGGGTTGAAGATGATTAAACACTAGAGTGCCCAGAAATTTGCACTCGCATGAAGTGTTACTTGTTTGGAGATATTAGGAATGGGCTTATAGATTCCATTTGGAAGTCAATGACGGAAGATGGGCTTAAAGATGCCATCAGAAGGAGTGTCGATCGCATAAGAGATTCCTTTGCGAGAGCCCGTACACCTGTTATTGAGGAGGACTACGCTGGGGAACACCGGTCTCTATCTTGGGGGAAGTAGAATTTTAGGAGCTTCAGTTGTCCGTTACTCTATTGGGAAATCATCTCTTAGCCGAGGAGGTGAAAATGAACTTCTATCTGGTCGTGCTCCAGGCTTTTCAGTGATTTGCTGAGGAAAATAAGACTGACTGCTATCTGGTCGTGCTCCAGGTTTTACAGTGACTTACTGGGGAGATGAGATTAAAAATTGCTATGTGGTCGTCCTCCAAGCTTTGCAATTTCTCAATTCTTATATGGTCGTGCTCCAGGCTTCAGAAGGAATTAAGTGGTTATCCGGTCACATCCGGGTTTCAACTTGAATTTAAGGCATACTAATATCCGGTCGATTTTCGGGCTTCATAGTAATTGGCCGAGTAAACTTCTATTTGGTCGAATTCCAAGCTTCGCAATGTCTTATACTGTTATCTGGTCGTGTCCTAGGCTTCAGTGTTCTTTGCCGCTATCTAGTCGTGCTCCAGGCTTCACGGTGTCCTATACCACTGTCTGGTCGATTCCAGGCTTCATGGTATCTTGTACTGCTATCTTGTCGATTTCTAGGCTTCATAATAACTTGCTGAGGGGTTAAGCTGTTTTCTGGTTGATTTCCAGGCTTTATAGCTTGTATTTAAGACATACCACTATCTGGTCGATTCCAGGCTTCATAGTATTTTGGATAAATCAAGATATTATCCAGTCGATTTTTGGGCTTCATAGCTTGAACTGGAATAGAAATCTTAGTATTGATTTGACTGAACCAGAGAAAACTTGCGAGAACTTGATCGCATCTTTCCCTGAAAGGTAAAGAGTTATTCGTATGTAATGTCATGATGTATGAAATGTATTGAGTAATGATGTTCTCAAAATAAATGAGATTGTGTTGTATGATGCATATGCGCATGCCACAATATATGGATATGTAATGTTCTTGTGATATTCTCCGGCCGGGGAGAATAAATCTTGGGCTGCTGTTGGAGAGTATAAGGAGGTGAATTCTTCGTTCTTGCTGGGGATAGTGACCGAAGATGATTAACTGGAGACTTGCGTCTGTTTTTCTTGAGAACAATCCACCGGGAGAGACTCTGTTTGAGAATAACCCTATGGGAGAATGACTCTGCGGGGAAGAGAGATACTCTGTTGGACGATCTGCTAATTTGGAGAAATAAACTCCGCTGGCGGTGAACTTCTCTTGCTGGTGATAGATAAACTCTGCTTGGGAAGAATTTTGCCGACTCATTCGCGATTATGAACCTTGACTGGGGAGAGCTAACACCACTGTCTTTGGATACTTCCTACTCTGTGGGGAGCGTATGTACCTTTAGTCATATTCTCAAGCTGGCTCTATCCCTGTACCTGGTGGGTAGAGCAACTTTAAGGTTTGGACATTTCTTGTTTGCCCTTGTTCCTGGAATTACGAGTAATTTTCTTTTGTTTCTTGTGTAAGTATTTATAAGCAGCAATTATTCTCAAATGCGTATATCAAAAATGTATCATTGGACGTTCTTGCGAAACAAAACAGAAAAAGAAAAACAATTTGGAATTTCTTATGGTAACGAATTGTATTGATTTTTTGAAGTTGGCCCGTAATAGGCGTTTTATACAAAGAGGCTGACGTCCTAGTAAGAGAACACCGCCGAAGAATAAAAGTTATACAATTTGTGTAAAAGAAAGAAAAATAGCTATGTGAAACAATCCCATTGGGTTCCAACTCTGCTATTGCCTTTATTCTTCAAGCGTCTCATCACTTTGTTACTTGGTCAAAGGTAGATCAGATTGATTGACGCCGTCCGAGCTTGATAGTCGATACCGAAGTCTGTTTGTAAGATGATCCAATGAGACATAGTGTTACACTTTGATCCCTAATTTTTGCCTGGACCGCCCTTTCGAGTTTTCAGTCCACCGGGATACCCTTTTTTGCCCAAGCCGCCTTTTCAGGTTTTCGACTTGCCGCGTGTACAGTTTTTTTCCATTTTCATCCCTTACTTTTGCTCGAACCCTTTTGGCTCGCCGGGAAGCCCTTATTTTTGCCTAGGCCAGTCAACCTAGCGAGTCTTTGATTATGCGTAGTATCTTTTCACTATGTCTACATTAACGGGGTGAGGAAGGTCGTCACCATCCATGGTGGTTAGAATCATAGCTCCTCCCGAGAAAATGTTCTTAACCACAAATGGCCCTTCGTATGTGGGGGTCCATTTTCCCCTGGGATCACCTTGCGGCAAAATGATGCGTTTGATCACCAGATCCCTAACTTGATATTCTTGACGTCTGACTTTCTTGTTAAAAGCCTTGATCATTCGCTTTTGATATGTCTGACCATGACAAATAGCAGTAAGCCTCTTTTCATCAATTAAATTCAGTTGATCAAGCCGGGTTTGGATCCAGTCGCCCTTGTTCAAACCCGCATCCTTCATAATCCAAAGAGAGGGTATCTGGACTTCGATGGGTAAGACTGCCTCCATTCCATACACTAGAGAGTAGGGTGTTTCTCCTGTTGACGTCCGTGCTGAGGTACGGTACCCATGAAGAGCGAATGGTAACATCTCGTGCCAGTCTTTGTACGTTACCGTCATCTTCTGCACAATCTTCTTGATGTTCTTGTTAGATGCTTCAACAACCCCATTCATCTTCGGCCGGTAGGGAGAAGAGGTATGATGCTGTATCTTGAACTGTTTGTAGAGCTCGATGATCATCGTATTGTTAAGATTTGTACCATTGTCCGTGATGATCCTCTCCGGTACACTATATTGACAAATCAGATTGTCTCGGATAAACTGCGCCACGACGTTCTTGGTTATTGTAGCAAAGGAAGCTTCCTCAACCCACTTTGTGAAATAATCAATTGCTACCAGAATGAAGCGATGCCCGTTAGACGCAGTAGGTCTGATCTCGCCAATCATGTCGATGCCCCATATTTCAAAGGGCCAAGGAGTTGTTAGAACATTTAGAGGAACTGGAGGTACATGCACCTTATCAGCATAGACTTGACACTTATGACAGGTTCGAGAATGCTGATAATAATCGGCTTCCATAATGGACCAATAATATCCATCCCATAGGATCTTCTTTGCCATGGTATGTCCACTGGAATGAGTTCCGAAGGTACCTTCATGTAACTCTGCCATGATCATTTCCGCCTCGCTTTTGTCCATACATCGCAGTAAGGTTGAATCATGGTTACGCTTGTAAAGGATACCATTGCTGACGAAGAACTTCGCGGAGAACCTTCTCAAGAACTTCTTATCATTAACAGATGCACCCTCAGGGTATTCTTGAGCCTCAAGATACCTCTTTACCTCGTGAAACCAGGGTTTATCCGCTACCTCTTCAGTCTCAATGTTACAGCAATGTGCGGGTTCGTCCAACCTCTCGATGGTAATCTGGGGAGCTTCATTGTCCCACCTAACCTTGAACATAGAAGACATGGTAGCTAGCGCGTTCGCTAACTGGTTCTATTCTCTGAAGAAGTGTTCAAAGGTTATCTCCTCAAAGTGTGGGAGCAACGTCAATACATACTCTTTGTAAGGAATAAGATTTGGGTGCTTCGTATCCCACTCGCCTTTGATCTGACTGATCACTAGAGCAGAATCTCCGAATACACTCAAGAACTTAATCCTCAGGTCAATAGCAGCTCGAAGACCCAGGATACATGCTTCATACTCCTCCATATTGTTGGTACAGTTAAAATATAATCTGGCGGTGAATGGAGTATGACAACCCTCAGGAGATATGATCATAATGCCAATGTCGTTACCCAACGCGTTTGATGCTCCATCAAAATGAATAGACCATCGGGATCCTTCCTCAGGTCCTTCATCCGATCCAGGTTCTTCGTAGTCGGTCACCAACATGACGTTCTCATCTGGGAACTCGAAATTCATGGACTGGTAGTCATCCACGGCCTGATGCGCCAAATGATCCGCCAATACACTCCCCTTGATTTCTTTTTGGGTGGTGTATTGGATGTCGTACTCGGTTAAGATCATCTGCCATCTTGCTATCCTTTCGAAGAGAGCGGGCTTCTCGAAAATATACTTGGATCCATTTTTAATATCAATAAGGCGGTGTGAGTCAGCATATACTATCTTAGCCGGCGAACATCCCATGCTAAAGAGCAGCAAGTTTTCACGAGCAATGAGTATCGGGTCTCATAGTCGGTAAACTTTTTGCTAAGGTAGTAAATAGCGTGCTCTTTTCGGCCAGACTCGTCATGCTGCCCCACTACACACCCTATTGAACTATCCAGTACTATCAAGTATAAGATCAAAGGTCTTCCTTCAACTGGAGGCATCAAAATTGGCGGTTCTTGAATATATTCCTTGATTCTTTCGAAAGCGGTCTGGCACTCGTCATTCCACTTTACCACTTGATCTTTCTTCAACAGCTTGAAGATTGGCTCACAAGTAGCGGTTAGGTGTGAAATGAACCTGGCAATGTAATTCAGACGTCCCAAAAAGCCTCTAACTTCCTTTTCTGTGCGGGGAGCCGACATCTCCTGTATGGTTTTTACCTTGGAAGGGTCCACCTGAATACCCTTATCACTGACAACGAAACCCAGCAACTTACCAGACCTTACCCCGAAGGTGCACTTGTTCGGGTTCAACCTCAGCCTGTACGTCTTTAACCTGTCAAATAATTTCTGGATATGGTCAAGGTGCTCTTCCTTAGTCTGGGACCTGGCTATCATGTCATCAACATAAACCTCGATATCATGGTGAATCATGTCATGGAACAAAGCGACCATGGCGCGCTGATAAGTTTCCCCAGCATTCTTCAACCCGAAAGGCATTACCTTGTAACAGAAGGTTCCCCACTGTGTAACGAAGGTTGTCTTCTCCATGTCTACGGGAGCCATCTTGATTTGATTGTAGCCAGATAAACCATCCATGAAGGAGAAGATCTTATGCTACGTGGTGTTGTCGACCAGAACATCGATGTGAGGAAGTGGGAATTCATCCTTGGGGCTTGCCCTGTTCAGATCTCTATAGTCCACACACATTCGTACCTTACCATCTTTCTTAGGCACCGGAACAACGTTGGCAACCCACTACAGATAAGAAGTGACAGCTAAAAATCCTGCGTCAAACTGCTTCATGACTTCAGCTTTGATTTTCTCAGACATCTCAGGGCGCATACGACAAACCTTCTATTTTACCGGAGAACAGTCTTCTTTAGTTGGCAGGCGGTGTATCATAATATCAGTGTCTAAACCAGGCATATCTTCGTAGGACCACGAAGATCTTAATATAGTCGTGTAGCATTTGTATCATTACTAGGCTCCAGATTCGCACCTATCCTAACCTCTTTCCTGTCTTCCTCTGTACCCAAATTCACTGATTCAACTGGCTCTTCATGAGGCTGTATGGCCCTTTCTTCCTGCAGTAACAGTCTAGCAAGCTCTCCAGGAACCTCACAATCATCCTCACCTTCGTCCTTAGCTTGGTTGATCGGATTTTCGAAGTCATAACTGGTAGTAGCAGAGTTGTTACCAATGGGATCTAGAGTGGATATGGATCTGCATTATGATACGTGAGTGTGTGTAAGAGAATAACTGTTTTAATAGAGTAAGAGACAGAAAAGAAAAACAAGGAGCCCAAAATTTGTAATGCAAGAAACGTGCAATGCTTTATTAATGATATATGAAAATGACAAATAATAAGCCCTCACAAGAAAAGCCAAGGTGCCTCGGGCAAGGCACCGGGCCGTAAAGTTTTAAACTGTCTATTACAGCTCTTAAAACAAAATTCAATTACTATGGAATAAAATAAATAGGTATGAAGTCCTTCGTCGTCCAGTTGTTCAATCCACCATTGGTTGTAGGGTAGATACAGTTGTCGATATCCGGGTTCTCATCATCAGCATCTTCTGTGGTGGAGACAACCTCAATAGCATTGATTCCCGATCCATGCTTGGGCATGGGTGCAGTTATGACATTGGGCTTCTCTGGAGCGTCAAACTCAATCTCTTTGGCTTCGATCAAGTCTTGCACTTTGTTTTTCAAGGCCCAACAATTGTTTGTATCATGACCTGGACTTTCAGAGTGATAGGCGCAGCGGGCATTCGGGTTATAGTGGGGAGAAGTGGTGTTGGGGTTCTTCGGGGCTTCCCTCAGAGTCACCAAATTGGTCTTCAATAATTATTGTAGAATTTGGGTCAGGGTCATATTGAGCCGAGTGAACTGCCTCTGTGGTCTTTCCACCCTTTGTTGATTGTTGCATTGTGGAGCAACTGTGGGTCTTGATATCACTACCGCATTTACTGCTTGACGGTGTTCAGGTCTGCTTTGGCCCCTCGGGCTGTAGACTGCACTATCTTCTTTCTTACCGGTGAAAGGCTTCTTCACTGCACTTGATGAAGTATCCTTCTGTATTTTACCACTTTGGATACCAACTTCTACTCTCTCTCCAGTCAAAATCAACTCAGTAAACCCAGATGACGATCTGCCGATCAAATGATTGAAGAATGGACCAGACAGCGTCCCTAGAAACATGTCAACCAAATCCCTATCAGACAAAGGGGGTTGGACTCTTCCAGCCAAGTCTCTCCACTTTTGAGCATAGTCCTTAAAACCTTCACTTGCACCCATAGATATACCTTGGAGCTGAGTACGAGTGGGAGCAAGGTCGGCGTTATACTGATACTATATGTAAAAAGAAGCAGCAAGGTCTTCCCAGTTTTTGACATTGGCTCCTTCCAATTGATAAAACCATTCAAGCTGAGTCCCTGACAGACTATCTTGAAAGAAAAGCACCCACAAATTTCTATCAGCAGTGTGGGGTTGGATTTTCCTGACATACGAGTGGAGATGAAGTTTTGGACAGGATACTCCATCGTACTTGGCAAAAACTGGAGCTTTGAACTTATGAGGTATCACCAATCCTGATACCAGTCCCAGTTCTCTGAAATCCAAACCATGGATCTTTTGAATCTCCATAGCACTCAGCCGGTCTTCTAGCTGCTTGTACCTAGGAGGATATTGCTCATCATCAAAATCAGTATCATTATCAGAGATTGCAGGACTGGGGCCCTTTTCTTCTTCTTGGTTCTTCTTCTCTTTCAAAATGAGAGTCTTCAAATCCTCTTGCCCTTTATCCAAGCTCAAGAACATCTGTTGGAATTGGGTATTATGTGCCTGAAGATCTTTGATGGCTTGATCAGAAGACATTTTTGTTGAAATAAACGGCGAAGGAGATGAGAAACCTGTAATGGTACCTGTAATGATGTGCATGATAATGGGATGCGTATGTAATGATTTCAAAGACTTTGGGAGATTTAAATTTGCAAACCAAAAATAAACAAACTTTATTAGATTAACTTGTAAAAGGTTCAACAATGCCTTTGAGGCGTTACAAAGAAGTAAATGAAAAACAAATCTAAAACTAGAAAAGAAAAAAGCAAAAATCCCATGGACACTTCCTCTTTGTGTTGACATAGTCATTGATCACTCTTTCTTCCTCGAGATTCCTGGTGAGCTTCAAAATCTTCCTTTCTTGCTCATGATACTTCTCCCGGTAAGTATCCCTTTCCTCTTTCAGCTGAATCCAAGACCTCTGCAATGCCCCAGGATCAGTGGGCATGTAAGGATAAAGAACCATGTAAGGAATGCCTTCTTCATTAGTGGGCTCCACAATCACAGGCAATACGGCTTCATAAGGCATCCCAAGCTTCTGGGCACGAGCTCGGACCCATTGGAGGTAAGGCTGCATAGAAAGGGAAGTCTTGGTCCCAACTCTTGGGGGTCAGATCTGTTCACCATGCCCCAAGCTCGTATAAACCTCTGGCGGTGCTCGTCAACATCTTCCTTGTAGTCAAATGCAATATTCTCAAGAAGTTACTCATGGGGACCGTCTCTCTGAGCACGACCAAACTGTCGCAAAGCTAGACAAGGATTATAGGTTATACCCCCTCTGATTCCGAGCAATGGGACATTAGGGTATCCCCCACAACAATCAATGATAACAGTGTCCTCCATAGCCCGGGAACTCCAAAGAATATCTTTGTGGGCCAGTGACATTATTCTGTAGGACCAACCCAAACCTTATTTGTTCTTCAACACAGACTTAGGGAGGTGCGAAATAAACCACCTCGACAGCAGAGGCATGCAACACATAAGAGTCCCTCTTCTTCGCACAGTACGAGTGTAGAGGGCATGCAAGATATCACCCAGTAGAGTAGGCACAGGATTGCGAGAAAGGAAAATCTTGACAGCATGCACTTCTACAAAGTAATCCGGATTCGGGAAAAGAACCAAACCATAGATAAGGAGAGCCAAGATATCTTCGAAATCCTGAAAATCCAAATTATCCCAGAATAGCTGAGCCTGGTCAATCAGAAATTTGGCTAAGAACCCTTCGACCCCGCTTCGTGTTTCCCAATTGGATACTACATCAGCCTGTTTCAGATGCAAAGCTGAGGCAACGTCTTCTGGTCTAGGAACCTCTTCCATACCTGTGAAGGGTACCTGTTCAAGGATGGATATGCCCAATAAGTGAGAAAACTCTTCCAAAGTGGGAACCACCTGGTAATCCGGAAAGGTAAAGCAATGATGCACATGATCTAAGAATTGGAAAAAAACACTCATCATCTGCTCATCAAACTTTGAGGTGACCAGGCTAAGAAGCTGACCATGTCTCTTAATGAACGTAGAAGTCTCAGAAACTCTTGAGGCTAACTCTTTAAGTTGAGCAGGTATTTGCACTAAGTTAACTCGGATGGTATTTCTGCACACGGAAGCCATAATCTACAAAACATGACAAAGATAAATCCCCTTGGTCTTTGAAATGGTTAGTGTAATGAAGTATGCATGCTATGTTATGATGCATGATGTCAGGATAAAACAAACAACGGGTATAGCAGATAACATGCATGGCAAAGGCAAACAAGTCACACAAAAGCCATTAAGTTTAAGGCTTGCATGGGGTCTAAGGTATTACCTGTGGCGGTAGAAATGTGCAAGACTAAGCCATTGGATTGACTAGACTTTATACAAATCAAAATAAAAATCGCCACCGCGCTTTATTGTTTCCAAAGGAATGGGAAAAGAGCGAATAACCCAAAAAGAGGGGGAAAGATTCAAGGTAAGGGGGTTGGTTATGCAAAGGGAAGGTATTAGCACCCTAAACATCTACGGTACTCCGCAGGAACCTCTTTGAAAAATCTGTATATTTTGGCTATAAAAATGTGTTGTATATAAAATGGATGGTGGAGGTGAGAAAAGAAATATTTTTATGATTTTTGCACCCGCCGCGGTTGCGAACCTTTAGTGCCTACGTACCACCTTTCGTGCAATAGGGGATCAGGGTACACGTAGTTCCTCTTTTAAAAATTTGAAACACAAGTGTGTTGGTTTATTTTATGAGATAAGACATCATCGCAATTGTCCGTGTGAAAAACATACTTACTACCCACAATCATGAGAAGGGAGAATTTGCATCATCTCAAAGTGGAGGATATGGCTTGGATTTTAAAATCAACAATGCCTCACTCAACACCCAAGTGGAAAATATCTCACTTCACTACATATTGTAGAAGTATAGTTGTTTGCATCAATACAAGGATTGACAAGAGTCTAATCTTTTGAGAAAAGTTTAAAGATAAAAGCCAAAGTGGAAAAATGGTTTGAAATGAGATTGATTGACTTTTAGTCTTCTCACAAAAAAGGTCAAGGTATTATTAAATTGATTGAAATTTATTTATGAAAATGTTTCGAAGATGCATGGACCTAAGTCCAAGTTTATTATGAAAATGTTTCAAGTTTCAAAACAAGAAGAGTTTTTTTTAAAGGAGGGAGAAGATTTTTGAAATTAAAGAAGATGGGAGGAGAAGAAGAGGCTATCCTAAAGCATAAGGTAAAAGCTAGGGATAAGAACCATCTAACCAACAAGAAGCCAATACTTGACATTATGAGTCAATATAGAATTATCATTCTTTGGATTGAAACCAAGCAAGCAAAGATACTAGACCTCTTTGAAGAACCAAACTTCAAGTGTTTTAAGTCTTCGCAAAAATTGGGCAGAGTAACGGCTGTGTACGGGTGAATTCCAGATTACAAACAAAGATCGTAATCTCAATAACCTGCACACAAAACAAACAAACAACCCAATGTCTTGAGGTAAAACTCAAGAACTCCAGACAAAATATAAAATAAAGTCACAAAGTCTCCAAGATAGGCCAAGGTCTCTAATCCTAAGTCCAAGAAGTCCATCACTCCATAATGCAAAGGATAGTAACCATGTAGTCCAAGTATCATTAATGATTTTTATGGTTCATGTTGATTATTAGGTGTCTTTAAAAAGAAAGAAAAGCTCAAGTGAGCAAAATAAAAATGACATAAAAGTAAATGCTCAAGTGAGCAAAGATGAAAATAGCATGAAATGTAAAATGCTAAAAGTAAATGGTACATAAAGCATGGAAGTAAAAGCGTAAGATAAAGTTAATTGTTAGTAATTAATGGTTAGTTGGATGACCATCTTGAAACTTGCATTTGGAACTAATTAGAGGATTGGTAGAACTAAAGCCTCCACACAACAAGTTGCATTTGCTTTTTGTCAAGTATATCATCCATTTTGGAATTCTCACAAGGCAACATGTAATGATCAACGATGTTTAAGTGATCCGCATTGACCAAAGGTGTTGTATATCCATTAGAGGATTTGTAGAACCAAAGCCTCCACACAATGAATCTCAAGGTTATTGGATCAAAGAGATCAAATTAACATACTTGGGCTTGCAATCATAAGTTTGGGCCACGAATGATCATTTATTCGAATCGGGACAAAATTTAGCGCTATGTTAAGCAATCGTAACTGGACTTATGTAGAAGTCACACCTATTTTGAGGTCGGTCAATAGCAATCTATGTACTTCATGTTTGGATAAATGATATAGAGATCACCATCCCTTAACATGTAGTACAATTAAAAAAGAAAGGGATAAGATGAAGAGGGAGGGGAATGATAAGCTAATTTGGATCACCATTTCAAAATTCTTTCATCTTTAAATTCAACCACTCCTCTAGATGGATTAAAGCACTAAACATATCATTAATCCAAAGCACCAAAAATGAATTAAATAATTCACTCTTAGGTAGATTTGAATTGATGAACATTTATCCAACTTCATCTACATCACAAAGTCCATTGAGTTTAAAGACAAATTGGACATTTAAAATTGCAATCCAAACCAACAATCAAAAGGAGTGAGTAGAAAAAGCATTTTGGATCAAAGCTGCCCCAAAACAAGGCAAAAGTGTATTTGTCCCTGTGTAAATCGATTGCACTATTGTGTAAATCGATTTACACAGTACAATTTTCTAAAATTTATGCAAAATTGCTTCTGTGCAATCGATTGCACTACAATGAAATCGATTGCACACAGTTACAGTAGCAAAAACAGCATTTTAAAAGGGCAATTTCTTGTTCAAACTTTCCATCAAACACCTTATGATCATGGATCCACTTGAGAACGAAAATTCCATCAAATTATGAGAAAATAACACCATTGAAATCACAAAATAATGCTCAAAGAATCAATCCCAAAGATCACCACAAGATCACATTGTGAAAGATGAATTATCCAACTTACCAATGGTAGATCTAGAGAATTATCAAAACAACTTCAAGAATTTGCTTCAATTCAACCACAAGAATCAATTGACCAAGCTTGGATGTAGAGAATTGATGGAGAAAAAGTGTTTGGATGAAGGTTTAGCTCAAATATTAGTAAGCTTCAATGCAAAGCTTACTAACTTTTTGAAAATAGAGCTTTGAGTGAATTTGGTAGATGGAGAGAATTGGGAGATTTTTTAGCAAGGTGGATTTGACTATCAAAAGCTTGAAATTTGAATGAAATGAGAGCTCTATTTATAGAGTTTTAGGATTGGGATTAGTGGTAATTTGGTAATTGATTCTTGGAGCCAAAATTTGA
Source organism: Vicia faba (assembly GCA_948472305.1). Taxonomy (NCBI): domain Eukaryota; kingdom Viridiplantae; phylum Streptophyta; class Magnoliopsida; order Fabales; family Fabaceae; genus Vicia; species Vicia faba. Next base: position 16,588 of record CATIWC010002411.1, read on the forward strand.
ATTAATTATAACTCTTTCAAAAATTAGAGCCAAAATTTGAATTAATGATAATTCTTTCAAATATTAGAGCCAAAATTTGAATTAATGATAATTATTTTTAAAAAAATGAAAGATTGGCACTAAAATTTGAATTAATGATACATATTTCAAAAGTCAAGGAAAATTGGAGCCAAAATTTGACATGTTTAAAATGCTGATTTTTTTTTAAATTTTCACGTTGTGCAATCGATTGCACTACAGTGCAAATCGATTGCACAGTGTATTTTTTTCAAAAATGGCGCAAAATACACTATGTGCAATCGATTGCACTTTAAGAGCAATCGATTGCATCAGTGAAAAAAATGAAAATTTTTTAATTCTTTTTCTTTGCAAATAGAGATTTTAGGAAAATAATACCAGAAATCCTTATTTGTCAGATGCTTCGACTTGGTACCTACAAAACAAAAATATACAAAGACAAAGACAAATATTTTTTTGTATTTTGATTAGAAGTTAGTCAACAACACATATACAAAATACACAACTAAGGTGTTTGGAGATACCTCAAGAGCAAACTTAAAGATAGGAAAAAAGAGGAAGAACCAATCCTAATGTGATCTTGTTATGGTCGAGTTGATATGATATGATAGAGGAATCTTAGGGGCAAAAATTGGGGTACAACAGCTGTCCTTATTTAAGTGTCTTCTATCCGGAGATACGAAGGTTACAAATCTTCGTGTCGACGCGATTGAAGATACTTAAATATAAAACAAGCCCTATTTTTGTCTCTAAGATGCCATGAAATGCTTATGATTATGGATGCATATGAATAGAACAAAAGAGACACAAAGTAACACTGGGGATGCCACAAAAATGAAGAAACAAAGGAGCAACCCCACCAGGAAAATAAATCACTGGTGGACCAAAAGAATAGAACCAGAGAGGAGGATAACAAGCATCGACGTTCACTGCCGATGTCTACCAATGTTCACTGAAGGTAGAGAGAAGAAGATATACCGACTCACAGATGATGATAAACTACCAACTCAATAGTTGAAGGTAGAAGAGAAAATATATCATGCCACCGCCGTTCACTGACGAGGAACTATCATCGTTCACTGATGATAGCAAAAAGATAAGAAACACCGACGTTCACTGGCGATGTACTACCAACGTTCACTGAAGGTAGATTTTGAAAATATCATACCATCACCATTCACTAACGAGGAACCACCACCGTTCACTGATGATAGCAAAAAGATAAGAAACATCAACGTTCACTGCCGATGCACTACCAACGTTCACTGAAGGTATATTTTGAAAATATCATACCATCGTCGTTCACTGACGAGGAACCACCACCGTTCACTGATGATAGAAAAAAGATAAGAAATACCAATGTTCACTGCCGATGCACTACCAAAGTTCACTGAAGGTAGATTTTGAAAATATCATAACATCGCCGTTCACTGACGAGGAACCACCACCGTTCACTGATGATAGCAAAAAGATAAGAAACACTGACGTTCACTGCCGATGCACTACCAACGTTCACTGAAGGTAGATTTTGAAAATATCATACCATCGCCGTTCACTGACGAGGAACCACCACCGTTCACTGATGATAGAAAAAAGATAAGAAACACCGACGTTCACTGCCGATGTACTACCAACATTCACTGAAGGTAGATTTTGAAAATATCATACCATCACCGTTCACTGACGAGGAACCACCACGGTTCACTGATGATAGAAAAAAGATAAGAAACACCAACGTTCACTGCCGATGCACTACCAACGTTCACTGAAGGTAGATTTTTAAAATATCATACCAACACCGTTCACTGACGAGGAACCACCACCGTTCACAGATGATAGCAAAAAGATAAGAAACACCGACGTTCACTGCTGATGCACTACCAACGTTCACTGAAGGTAGATTTTGAAAATATCATACCATCGCCGTTCACTGACAAGGAACCACCACCGTTCAATGATGATAGCAAAAAGATAAGAAACACCGACGTTCACTGCCGATGCACTACCAATGTTCACTGAAGGTAGATTTTGAAAATATCATACCATCGCCGTTCACTGACGAGGAACCACCACCGTTCACTAATGATAGCAAAAAGATAAGAAACACCGACGTTCACTGCCGATGCACTACCAACGTTCACTGAAGGTAGATTTTGAAAATATCATATGTTCCCCAAACTTCTGGTGTTTCACCTAGAACGGGTCTCAACTTCTTCCTTAACCAAGGAATTCCGCCTGGAAAGGGTAATATTTAAGTTGTCTTAAATAAAGAGACTTCCACTTGCAAAGATTTCACAACGAGCAATTTCTGTGAATTTTAAAGTCTTGCCATCCACTGGCGTAAACTGACGATGGACTGCAAGCTAACCACTCATAGAGGAAATAGCAAAAAAAGTTACGTCGACTTGTACAGGGAAGCACGAGTTGCTGAAACAAAGATACTTGTTGCCTGTTGTTGTACCCCAAAATTTGCCCTCCCATATTCTCCAAGATTTGCAAAGAGCATGCTTCAAAATTTCCCAAAGGTTGCACAGTTCAATGGCCTCCTAACAGTCAAAAACTAGGGTTTTGGGTCTGGCAAAGAAATTGAAGTTTCCAAGGGTCCAATCAAGTCCTACATGCCTACAAACATTGTCAAGCATCCTCATGTCAAGTTCCAAGACTCACAGCACAAAATTGCACAGTCAAATGCCCTAATTGCTCAGCAGTCAACTGTAGGGGTAAAATGGTCATTTGACAGTCAAAAGTTCAAATTTTTGGTCAACATCTTATTTTGAAGCCACAAACATCATTTGATCAATTCTTGATCATGATTTTCAAGGTATGGTTCAAAAAGTCTCAAGATGCAAAAGTTTCCATATTTGGACAGTTGAAAAAGTCAACTGTAACTTGACCAAGGCATAACTTCCACATGGTTTATCAGAAAAATTCCATAAAAACCTCATTTTGAAGAGAATGACATTTCATACAAATCCTCTTCACACTTCAAGTCAAGGAAATGCTCTCACAAAAAGTTATCAATCTCAACATTATAGGTCATTTTCAAAAGTCAACAAAAAGGCACTTTAAGTCAAAGACCATAACTTGAGATTGGTAAATCAAAATGACATGGGACCAAAGGCATTGGTTTGAGGACTTCAAGAACTTTCCAAAATGTCCAAGAACATGATCAAAGATTAAAAATTGAGCAAGATATGCCTTGTGGAAGTTGGGAAATTTTTGGGAATTTTGAAAAGTCAACTTTGCTTCAAATGCCTCAAAATTGCTAATGGGCCACAATTTCTTTCAAGAATCATTATCCAAAAGTTATGCACGACCCATTGACCCAAAGGGGAGTTATTCCATCATTTTTTATTATTTATTTGAATTTTTATCACCATTAATTCATTTAATTAAATAAAATATGACAAAAATACTCAAGCATGCATTTTAAATCTTTTTATGCAGCTAATAGGTCTATCATAACTCCAAGATTTCGTGCATCACTAATATGGAAAGATTTGGCCATGATTGGTATCAAAAGGGCATGAAAAAGATTGAAAAAAGATTCATTGAAAATCAAATATTGGATTCATGAATGCAAAGGTTTCTTGGCTTGGATTTCACCCTAATTCATTCTTCATATAAACACCAAGCTAACCCTAATGCAAAGGACCTGAAAAGTTGCGCCTCAGACCTCATACAAACTTTGCATTTTTTGTTAAAAAGTTCAACACTGAAAACTGAAAACGCACTTAGAGTTCGTTTCAAGGCAAGAGAACAATTCCATTACCTTCCTGAGACATCAAGGAAGCTTCCTGAATCAAAATCTCAGCCTCTAACCTCAAGAATCGGTAGAACGAAGCCGTCCTGTTCTTGATATTTTACATATTCGTGTTTTGATTTATATGCCATATTCATACATTCTAATGCTTGTTTTCCACTAATATGAACTCAACGAAACTCATGGTATCATTGAATTGAATTAATACTGCTTGTATAGAGAATTGCCATTGCTATTTTTTAGGGTTTCAGGAACCATGAATTGGGGCTTTACGCTTGGGGAAAAATTGGCCAACCTAAATGGCACCATTGAAACCAGAAACTCATGACGATTCAAAGCCATGCCTCGCGCTCAATTTATGATGAACCAGGCCCTATTCGTTATTATTCGTGGCTTCATTTAGTGGGGGTTTAAAACCCCCTCTATCTAACGTGTTTTGTTACAGGAAAACGAAGAAGAAGATTAGGTGTCCTCACGTGATAGGGCCATTCAAACGTTCGCGCATTTTTTTCATATTTATCAATGGCATATATTCTCTCTCATATTAATCACGTTCCAGTAATCTTACAAACGAACGCACTTGGTTGGTTGGTTGATGCGTTGTCCTTTGAACATTGGGACCTGGGTTCGATTCCCAGGTCCCCATATTTCCTTCTATTTTTTCTCATAATTTGATCAGGTATCCAGCATGTCCAGAAGTCCACCATACACTCAATGCCATAGCTTGCCAAATGTCCCAGGCGATGAATCTAAGGGCCAGGATGAAAGGTCCATCAAACATATCAGTCAACCATGCACACGTGACCATCAAAAGTCAACCAGGCCAAGCTTCAGTGGGCCAAAATTGCTTGGAGAATACCTCCAAAATTGGGTCTACCACCCCTCTTGTTTGTATCTCTATCCCTTTTCTTTTTCTTTTTTTTTATTTGTTTCAATTTAATTGTTTTATTTTAATTCCTTAAATTAATTTTAAATAATATAAAAATACAAAAAAATCAGAAAAAATCATGAAAATAAAAATATATTTTATTTAATAGTTTTTGTAAATAAATTTAATAATTAACTTAGTTTTAATTTTAGGTTTAATTTTAATGCTTTTTTTAAATAAACTCAAAAAATGTAGAAATTAGGATTTTTTATACATTTATTCTTTTTCCTTTTTTTACCATTATTAATTATTAATTATTTTTATAAATAATTTGTAATTAAATAATTAGGTTAAAACTAGGTCAAACTTAAACATTTTTTTTAATAAACTAAAAATAGTTTAGAATTAGGGTTTTAATTCCATTTAATTTTCTCGTTAAATTCCATAAATACAAAAAACTCCAAAAAATTCTTTCTTTTATTTAAATTTAATTAATTTAATAATTTCAATGTAATATTTTTAAAGGGTCCAACGCCCTCGCATTCCCGATTTTATTTCTTTTCGCGCATTTACTTTTATTTCCCTTTTGTGTAAATTTCATGTACTTGTCCCAAAGCCTTGTAATATATTAATTAGGGTATTTATTTTCCGCATTTTATTTTATTTCAAATCGGGTCTTGGATTAATTTGGCGATGTAGACCCGCGCCTTTGTAATAGCGTAGGACTTTTACCTTCTCGCATCTTTTAACTGTTAATAACTTGCATAAAAGAATGAATGCCAAAAATAAAAACAACGCGTAGATCACCAATGCATGCCAAGATAAACATAACTGAAAATGACACGCAAATCACACACCACTCCTAGGGTACGTCTCACTGTTGCCTTGCCCCTCGAAACGTGGTCGTCGAGTAGAGGATGTTTTAGTAAGTCCTCATGTCCATGAACATGGCATGAGGGTAGCTTCTAAGGTGTCTTCCTATTGCTCTGGTGATCACACTGTCCCGAACCCTCGAATTGACCCGAATACCTCCGACGGTGGTGCTACCTACCTCTCAATGGTGGGATGGCACTATCTTAAGGACATTTACACAGACGAATTCCTTAGGGTAGGTAGATGACTCGTAGATACTTGCTCTAATTTCAAAACAAACCAAAAACTCTTTTCACACCGACACTTTCCAAAAAAGCTTTCAAAAGCAATTTTTCAAACACTCTTGAGGACTGATACAAGAGTCGAACTGAAATTTTCAAAGAAACTTTTTCAAACCCCTTCTGAAAAGCAAACAAACAATTTTGAAAACACAAATGAGCAAGTATCTAAGAGCCCATGGATAACCATGGATAGAAAGGGTGCTAACACCTTCCCTTTCTATAAATCTACCTCCCGAACCGAGAGACAATCTCAATAAGGAATTTTTCTGTGCTTTTGTCCTTTCCATTTGGAGAAAATAAAAGACGATGGCGACTCTTGCTTCCGTGACATTTCGCGAACCAGCGTTAAACAGTCAGTTCCAGATCCACCGATCACAGAACTGGCGACTCTACTGGGGATCTTAAAGTGAGGTGTACCTTAGGATAGTTCATAACTGTGTTTTCAATTGTATTGACTTGTTTGCTTTAAATTATGGGTTGTATGGGAGTTACATAGATCCTAACCCGGATCTAGGGATACCCTGTTTAGGTAGCATAAGTTGTGAGGGACCTGTCCGGCGTAGACCGACATGGGTGAAGCAGTGGCTACGTTGGTGTGACACCTTGGTCTGTACCGATATCCCTTGTGTTGAAACGAGGAGAATATGGGTCTTCTGAGGAGTCATTAAGCACCAACAGACCTTAGAACCTTAAATGACACAACTTGGCCATTAGAACAGTAGCAGTATGCTACGCCCATTGAGGCTAAACTCTCGTGATGGTTCTGGCCGCAAGAAAAGATTGCGATGCTGGAGTTATGACCGATTGAGGGTAGTCAATGATATTGGGATCCTCTAAGAACCCGATTACTTTGATAGGACAGGTATGAACCAACAAACTGAAAGAGGGTAATACCTAGGCCCCATGCTGGCCTAAACTCTAAGGGTTTCTCTTGTGTGACTTGTGTGCCTTCCAACTTGACTATTTCCATGCTTGTTATCTGACACTTGAGTTCCTTGCAGGCTTTGTTTATAGTCCTTAATTGGGACTCATAACAGGGTTTACTAAGTTTCTTGCAGGTTTTGTTTACAGTCCTTAATTGGGACTCATAATAGGGTTTACTGAATTTCTTGCAGGTTTTGTTTACAGTCCCTAATAGGGACTCATAACAGGGTTTACCTATATCATCTCATGCATAGCATGACATCATACCATTGCATGCATCCCGCATAAGGACTAACCCATTTCAAGGATCTCAAGGGCTTGTGATGCAGGTCATGATGAACCAACATGTCTGGCAAGGGGCAAAGAGGATTTATTTTCCTCTAGCCAGGTTGATGATCGGAGTCAGGGGCTATGACCCAATCGATATGGTGAGCCTTGACCTTTGAAGAAGGACTCTTAATAACATGAAGTTCCTTCAATCAAGCCACCGGATTCAAGCTCTAACAAATTTCTTGTTTACCCCGCGAGATCCTTGAAAACATCGCATGCATACTTACACATCATTGCATAACAGGTACCCTTGTTGCAGGTCACTTACCTTTCTCGCTGTTTATTTCAGCAATGGCTTCCCAATAATACAACCAGGACATCCATGCTCAAGAGACTCGGTTCGGGGAAATCCTCCTGAATCTATCCAAGGGGCAAGAGGAGCTGAGAACACTTCTCATGGGGACCTTGGTCAGGAACAGAGCTGAGGATGATAAGGACGAACGACTGAAACATCTTCAAGCCGAGGTGGATGCAATGAGAGCCCAGATGCTGGGGCAGGTGACTATCATTCGAGACTTAGCTCAAAGACAAGATGAGCTCGGGGTTCTCGTCAACCAACTGCTTCGGGGTAACCAACTGGGGCAAACGTCTAAGGGTAAAGAGCCAATCATCATTCAACCATCTTTGAGACAAGGAGATAAGGGGAGAGCTCCTCAAATGGCTTCAGTGTCACAAATTCAGCATCAACCTCACCGGCTTCAGCCAGACAAGCCCAGGAGGCAATTCACCCAGCTCAATATGTCGCTGTTTCAAGCTTTACAACGCCTGTTGAGATTGAATCTGATCGCATTAAGGGCTCATCCCCGGAACCCCAACACATCAGCTCCTACCTATCATCCCAATAAAAGGTGTGCCTACCACTCTGCCAGTCCAGGACATGATACAAATGAGTGTTGGGCTTTGAAGAACAAGATCCAGGACCTGATTGATGAAGGAGCATTGGAGTTCACACAAGATGGTCAGGCTGAGTTTTTCTACCATCCCTCCAAGGCTCACCATTTGAAGTAACAAGCCCTAAAGATGAAGAGACTTTTGTTCATTAGGATTTTCAAGTTGTAATTTTCTTTTGTTCAAACATTTACTCATGTTAAACGTTGTTATTCCATTAATGCATCGCATACGTCTGTTTTGAAGCAATATATTCGTATTCACTATATGCAAATTATTTTCATATTTTTTCTGATGATCAACGCTCGATTAATAATGCTAAGCCTCTTGAGGGAGGATGACGAAAACGATACCATAATCTACCGTATGCTTTTGAACAGACCCCGCTGATGAGGTACAGGCATTGTTTCAATTCCTAAACACTGGAGTTATAAGGAAGATAATATCTCGTCAACCCCTCTGAGCCAAAGAAGTAGGAGTTTTTCTTTTCGAAATTTAAAACCCTTAATCATAACCTGGGGCAGGGTAGTCTCTCAGTTGATCCAAGTGCATAACGAATGGCACCAAAGGGGTCCTTACAAAACAAAAGACAGTGATGGTTCCGAACAATCATACAGACAGGCAGTCATTACTTCTCAAAATAAAAACCCATTAAGTCAAAACCTATGAAGGAGACTTACAAAACTGGGGCATCCCGCTGACTGTAATTCCAAAGAGAAATAGTTCAGGCAAAAAAAAAAACAGGGATAATGAAAGAAAAAGAAAGAGGTCTTACAAACCCTCGACAAAAAAAGGAAATGACTGCCTATTCCCAATAAACTGTCAATATCCGAACCATCACTGGAAAATCAGAGCAAAGACTCGAACAAGGTCTAACGTATGATCAACTGAGTTTAGGTTTGGAGAACATCACGAAGAGCGGGTGGGTACAAATAAAATTTGAGCCTTTATCCTTCATTTCTTAAACCGTGAACCAGGCCACGTTATAACCCTTAAAAAGTCCTAGCTGAAGCATGGGTTAGTTCGAAAGCATACTGTCACGAAAGGTATCCTGACTCCTTAAGGCCTACGGTAAATACGGAGTTGACATCACATTTTACAAACATTCACTTGTTTTATGAAAAAGAATGCATTTTCAAAATCTTCAAGACAGACATAAGCTTTGCATTTTTGATATAACATTGTTTGCATATGACTATTTGTTTGAACAGCAGGGAAATTCGCACGATGAATACCTAGTGAACAAAAGCACTTCCAATCAAGGGGCATGGCATGACTATTGTCCATCATCTGGGGCAGTTAAGTCAAGATTCGGAGAATCTCTCGAAAGGCTAACCAGCTTGGGAAAAATCTTCGCCTGAGTCACTTGGGGGCATTCCAGCAACGAGTCTTGCCTGATCAAACATCTTCTGGTGGCATGGCAAAACACTTCTAACAGGGGCAACTCCCTACATTCTGAGAGCATGGATATAGTCGAAAAAATACTACGCAAAATCAAAGACCCGCTAGGTTGACACACCTAGGCAAAAACAAGGGCTTCCCGACGAACCAAAAGGGTTCGGGCAAAAATAAGGGATGAAATGAAAAAACCTGTACACCCGGCAAGTCGAAAACCTGAAAAGGCGGCTTGGGCAAAAATGGGTATCCCGGTGGGCTGAAAACCCGAAAGGGCGGTCCAGGAAAAAGTTAGGGATCAAAGCGTACGACTACGTCCTATCATCTTGTCACCTGCCTACCAGAAGAAGGTTTGTCCATCAACAACTATCAGCACCTCACAGGTCTTCCTCTCCCACATCAGAAACAGGGGCAAGGATGAGTTGTCCAAACGATCTAATGGCTCTGTCCACCAAGGTACTAAGATAGGTTCGGCTGAAGAACAACCAAGATATCTTAAGTCCCCAGAGAGTGAGCCAGCAAGTCAATGCACTCTCCCCAAGCAAAGCTATTATCAGCCTTAAGGAAGTTGAGTATCCCCGCAGATCTCAACATTCCCCAGCAAATTATACGGACATTCTTAACAAGCATCCTCGGCAGTCTTGATCTAAGATTGTTCCCCGGCAGTCTACCAGGCATTCAGTGGAGTCACCTCCCAGTCCATCTCAAAATTTCCCCAGGAAAGTCCAATCCAGTTTCCCCAGGAAAGTTGGAGTCATCTCCCCAGCAGGAAGCTTATCCCCAGTAGATTCTGGAAGCTTCTCCCCCGCAGAGCACGAACGCGTCTCCCGGCTTTATTCAAAGGTTATTTCCCTACCAGGGTATAACTGGGTTATCCTCAGCCAAAAGCCACAGAAAGATCGTCCCCGACGAAGTCTTCTTATCCCCAGCGGAGTCCATTAACACTTCCAACGTAACAACGGTATCCCCAGCAAAGTTACCATCAACATTCCAGCAAAGTACCTCTCTCCCCACAGAGTATTGTTCCCCATCAAGGCAACTAGAATAATTTTCTCCCCGTAGAGTAATCTCTCCGTCAAAGTTTATTCCCCAATGGAGTTATCTTCTCCTACCGGTATTCTTGCAACTATCACCCCCAGCGGAAACAAATATTCTTTTCTTCAAACATCAGCCCAGGATGTGACTTCCCGGCACCCGTCAAGGATTTACTTTCCTAGACGAAAACATACATTCATAAACATCACATTTCCATACATTATAGCATGCATATACGCATCATATCTTACAAATCTCATTTATATTGAGAACATCATTTCTTGATCCATATCATGCATTGCATATGACTGACCTTTACCTTTCAGGAAAGATCCCGTTAAGTTCTCAGCTATATTCCAAGACCTAGCCTGGTTCAGTTAAATCGACCCTGAGATTTTTCTGATTCTTATCCAGTCAAAGGCCTTCTCTGGTTCAGTCAGATCGACCCTAAGATCTCCCTGATTCTTATCCAGTTGAAGATTTCAAGACCTTGTCCGGTTCAGTTAAATCGACCCTAAGATTTTCCTGATTCTTATCCAGTCAAAGGCCTTCTCTGGTTCAGTCAGATCGACCCTAAGATCTCTCTGATTCTTACCCAGTTGAAGATTCTAAGACCTAGCCTGGTTCAGTTAAATCGACCCTAAGATTTTCCTGATTCTTATCCAGTCAAAGGCCTTCTCTAGTTCAGTCAGATCGACCCTAAGATCTCCCTGATTCTTATCCAGTTGAAGATTTCAAGACCTTGCCCGGTTCAGTTAAATCGACCCTAAGATTTTCCTGATTCTTATCCAGTCAAAGGCCTTCTCTGGTTCAGTCAGATCGACCCTAAGATCTCCTTGATTCTTATCCCAGTAGAAGACATCCAAGATTCTCTCAGCGTTCCTGTTGAGGTAGTAATCACCCCAAGATTCTCTCAGCGTTCCTGTTGAGGTAGTAATCGTCCAAGGTTCTCTCACCGTCCCGTTGAGGTAGTAACCATCCCTGGTCCATTCATCACCATTTGAAGCTCCAGATTCAATTCCTGTAACCAGTCAGGGCACACCTACATAAGAGTTTGAAGACCAGCTCCTGTAACAGGCCAGGTAATCATTTTCTTTTTCAGGTACGTAAGTTCTCGCTAAGGAATCTCTTACGCGATTGACACCCAGATGGCATCTATAAGCCCATCCACCTTCCATCATCTCTTAGCATGGCATCTATAAGCCCATCATCCTATCCATCAATCTCCAAATGGCATCCATAAGCCCATTCCCACCATCACACCGCTAACATGTGAGCGCAAATTTCTGGGCACTCTAGTGTTCAATCATCTTCCACCTTCGGACTACGAAAGGCACGACAGCCAATCTACATCCTCAGGTCTAAGAAGATTGAACAGGGGAAACTGTTGTACCCCAAAATTTTCCCTCCCATATTCTCCAAGATTTGCAAAGAGCATGCTTCAAAATTTCCCAAAGGTTGCACAGTTCAATGGCCTCCTAACAGTCAAAAACTAGGGTTTTGGGTCTGGCAAAGAAATTGAAGTTTCCAAGGGTCCAATCAAGTCCTACATGCCTACAAACATTGTCAAGCATCCTCATGTCAAGTTCCAAGACTCACAACACAAAATTGCACAGTCAAATGCCCTAATTGCTCAGCAGTCAACTATAGGGGTAAAATGGTCATTTGACAGTCAAAAGTTCAAATTTTTGGTCAACATCTTATTTTGAAGCCACAAACATCATTTGATCAATTCTTGATCATGATTTTCAAGGTATGGTTCAAAAAGTCTCAAGATGCAAAAGTTTCCATATTTGGACAGTTGAAAAAGTCAACTGTAACTTGACCAAGGCATAACTTCCACATGGTTTATCAGAAAAATTCCATCCAAAGCTCATTTTGAAGAGAATGACATTTCCTACAACTCCTCTTCACACTTCAAGTCCAAGAAATGCTCTCACAAAAAGTTATCAATCTCAACATTATAGGTCATTTTCAAAAGTCAACAAAAAGGCACTTTAAGTCAAAGACCATAACTTGAGATTGGTAAATCAAAATGACATGGGACCAAAGGAATTGGTTATAGGACTTCAAGACCTTTCCAAAATGTCCAACAACATGATCAAATCTTAATTATTGAGCAAGATATGCCTTGTGGAAGTTGGGAAATTTTTGGGAATTTTGAAAAGTCAACTTTGCTTCAAATGCCTAAAAATTGCTAATGGGCCACAATTTCTTCCAAGAATCATTATCCAAAAGTTATGCACGACCCATTGACCCAAAGGGGAGTTATTCCATCATTTTTTATTATTTATTTGAATTTTTATCACCATTAATTCATTTAATTAAATAAAATATGACAAAAATACTCAAGCATGCATTTTAAATCTTTTTATGCAGCTAATAGGTCTATCATAACTCCAAGATTTCGTGCATCACTAATATGGAAAGATTTGGCCATGATTGGTATCAAAAGGGCATGAAAAAGATTGAAAAAAGATTCATTGAAAATCAAATATTGGATTCATGAATGCAAAGGTTTCTTGGCTTGGATTTCACCCTAATTCATTCTTCATATAAACACCAAGCTAACCCTAATGCAAAGGACCTGAAAAGCTGCGCCTCAGACCTCATACAAACTTTGCATTTTTTGTCAAAAAGTTCAACACTGAAAACGCACTTAGAGTTCGTTTCAAGGCAAGAGAACAATTCCATTACCTTCCTGAGACATCAAGGAAGCTTCCTGAATCAAAATCTCAGCCTCTAACCTCAAGAATCGGTAGAACGAAGCCGTCATGTTCTTGATATTTTGCATATTCGTGTTTTGATTTATATGCCATATTCATACATTCTAATGCTTGTTTTCCACTAATATGAACTCAACGAAACTCATGGTATCATTGAATTGAATTAATACTGCTTGTATAGAGAATTGCCATGGCTATTTTTTAGGGTTTCAGGAACCATGAATTGGGGCTTTACGCTTGGGGAAAAATTGGCCAACCTAAATGGCACCATTGAAACCAGAAACTCATGACGATTCAAAGCCATGCCTCGCGCTCAATTTATGATGAACCAGGCCCTATTCGTTATTATTCGTGGCTTCATTTAGTGGGGGTTTAAAACCCCCTCTATCTAACGTGTTTTGTTACAGGAAAACGAAGAAGAAGATTAGGTGTCCTCACGTGATAGGGCCATTCAAACGTTCGCGCATTTTTTTCATATTTATCAATGGCATATATTCTCTCTCATATTAATCACGTTCCAGTAATCTTACAAACGAACGCACTTGGTTGGTTGGTTGATGCGTTGTCCTTTGAACATTGGGACCTGGGTTCGATTCCCAGGTCCCCATATTTCCTTCTATTTTTTCTCATAATTTGATCAGGTATCCAGCATGTCCAGAAGTCCACCATACACTCAATGCCATAGCTTGCCAAATGTCCCAGACGATGAATCTAAGGGCCAGGATGAAAGGTCCATCAAACATATCAGTCAACCATGCACACGTGACCATCAAAAGTCAACCAGGCCAAGCTTCAGTGGGCCAAAATTGCTTGGAGAATACCTCCAAAATTGGGTCTACCACCCCTCTTGTTTGTATCTCTATCCCTTTTCTTTTTCTTTTTTTTATTTGTTTCAATTTAATTGTTTTATTTTAATTCCTTAAATTAATTTTAAATAATATAAAAATACAAAAAAATCAGAAAAAATCATGAAAATAAAAATATATTTTATTTAATAGTTTTTGTAAATAAATTTAATAATTAACTTAGTTTTAATTTTAGGTTTAATTTTAATGCTTTTTTTAAATAAACTCAAAAAATGTACAAATTAGGATTTTTTATACTTTTATTCTTTTTCCTTTTTTTACCATTATTAATTATTAATTATTTTTATAAATAACTTGTAATTAAATAATTAGGTTAAAACTAGGTCAAACTTAAACATTTTTTTTAATAAATTAAAAATAGTTTAGAATTAGGGTTTTAATTCCATTTAATTTTCTCGTTAAATTCCATAAATACAAAAAACTCCAAAAAATTCTTTCTTTTATTTAAATTTAATTAATTTAATAATTTCAATGTAATATTTTTAAAGGGTCCAACGCCCTCGCATTCCCGATTTTATTTCTTTTCGCGCATTTACTTTTATTTCCCTTTTGTGTAAATTTCATGTACTTGTCCCAAAGCCTTGTAATAGATTAATTAGGGTATTTATTTTCCGCATTTTATTTTATTTCAAATCGGGTCTTGGATTAATTTGGCGATGTAGACCCGCGCCTTTGTAATAGCGTAGGACTTTTACCTTCTCGCATCTTTTAACTGTTAATAACTTGCATGAAAGAATGAATGCCAAAAATAAAAACAACGCGTAGATCACCAATGCATGCCAAGATAAACATAACTGAAAATGACACGCAAATCACACACCACCCCTAGGGTACGTCTCACTGTTGCCTTGCCCCTCGAAACGTGGTCGTCGAGTAGAGGATGTTTTAGTAAGTCCTCATGTCCATGAACATGGCATGAGGGTAGCTTCTAAGGTGTCTTCCTATTGCTCTGGTGATCACACTGTCCCGAACCCTCGAATTGACCCGAATACCTCCGACGGTGGTGCTACCTACCTCTCAATGGTGGGATGGCACTATCTTAAGGACATTTACACAGACGAATTCCTTAGGGTAGGTAGATGACTCGTAGATACTTGCTCTAATTTCAAAACAAACCAAAAACCCTTTTCACACCGACACTTTCCAAAAAAGCTTTCAAAAGCAATTTTTCAAACACTCTTGAGGACTGATACAAGAGTCGAACTGAAATTTTCAAAGAAACTTTTTCAAACCCCTTCTGAAAAGCAAACAAACAATTTTGAAAACACAAATGAGCAAGTATCTAAGAGCCCATGGATAACCATGGATAGAAAGGGTGCTAACACCTTCCCTTTCTATAAATCTACCTCCCGAACCGAGAGACAATCTTAATAAGGAATTTTTCTGTGCTTTTGTCCTTTCCATTTGGAGAAAATAAAAGACGGTGGCGACTCTTGCTTCCGCGACATTTCGCGAACCAGCGTTAAACAGTCAGTTCCAGATCCACCGATCACACCTGTTATCATGGAGGATTGCAAAAAGAAACGACTTTCTGGGGATAGAAATGTGGCTTCCCGGGGAAAGAGATAAGACTTCTTGGGGAAATGAGATATGACTTCCTGGGGAAATGCCACATTATTCCTGCTGAAGAGATAAAGTCTTCTTGTGCAAAATAAATACACAAATCAAAGCTCAAAGTCCTCAGAAATCCAGAGTAAATAATATTGTCATGCAACCACGAATCCAATTAGAAACAAACTGGAGCAAGACGGCCAAAGAAGATACATCCTTTGAGAAATAAACTCAAGAGGGAAAACCAAATCCAACTAAGCAAGGAGCGCTGCAGGAAGGTTTGAACACAATGTCAATAAAAAATGATTTGTAACAATGCATGATGCATGTATGAATGTATGAGTGATATCATGCATATGCTGGTAAAAGGATACATAATCGAACAAAACTGCCTCAGGTACTAACAACATTGGTCTAAACTTCAACCAGAAAGATCAATCCAAGAAAGGTAAAAGCAACTGTGGAAACCAAACCTATTGTCTGTCCTAACTTCACTGAGGAGAAACATAATCCAGATGTAGCTAAATCAAACAGATATCGGGATAGAACATCTTTCTTCTGTTTTCATCGGAGAAACCAGTTTTCCAAAAACAACGTGCCTACTAAAGATTTTAAAACTAGTCTCAAATAAAGCAGACTGACGCCGAGACAACCAAACCTCACTGAGGAATTCAAACCCACTTCCCTGGAGAGAGAAAACTGAGGATTGAAAACTTTTCATCATGAATACTCATTCCAACAAGAGATGCCCTGGGATAACCTTCCCAGGGAATAACACACAGACTTCCATGGGGAAAACAAATGTTTCACAGTCCGTACTCCTACTGGGGATTTTGATACTGATTGTGAATAAGGCAAATGGAAACCAAATTGTCAAAACATTCACTAGGGAAATCAGGCCCACTTTGAAGGAAGAAAAACATACGGACTTCACTAAGGGAGACAATACTTCATCATCGAGACCTCTACCGGGGACTTCATGCTGACTTCATTGGGGAGGTCGACACCACATCATCAAGGGGAAACCAAGATACGTTCTTCACTGGGGAAAAAGGACTTCTATCAAATAAACAAGGCCTTCACTGGAAAATACTGGATTGAGTCTTCATATCAACCAAACCTATTCCAACAAAAGATGCCCTGGTGTAGTCTTCCTGGGAAATCAAGAAGTCAACACTAATGCCAATACTGCAAAAAGAGCGATATCTTAGCACACCAAGGGAATAAAACCTTTCATCATATGAGGGAAAACTTCACTGGGGAACCTGGGACAGAGGCTTCTGACCATGCAAACCCAAAATCAAAAGCGAACCAAGACTTGGCCGGGGATCATGGGATCACAAACCTAATATTGTACCTTACGCCAACTGGTATCGTCTTTAATTATCTGAGAAACACACAAAGATTGCGCATATACCAACAAGATGACCTTAGAAAAACCTTCACGAAGGAAGTAAATATTCTTAAAACAGCCGGAGTTTGTTCGTTCCAGGGATCGCCATTTTTGTTGTCATTGTTTCATCACAAATCCCAAAGTAAATTGAATTGTAAAGATGTATTTCTTTTTGAAAAGTCAATTTTGTTTTTTTTTATAATATTTTTGCTTTGAAAGTTATTATCAGTAATAAATGAAGTCTTTGCAAGCTAAATAAAAATAAGAACACAAAGAATTGGGCAAAAGCTCGAATTTTATTAATAGAATGGTAGTCTGCGAATGGCGAGACTCCATGGATGATTACAAAGTTTGGGAAATGGTAATATATAATGGAAAAGATACATTGAGATACAATGACCACCATTCCCCTAACAACTTTTGAAGTCCTGAGCAGCAGCTTTTGTTGAAGTATGGTGAGGATCCGAGAAGATTGTTGCTTCAACGATCAAGTCTTGTCTGACGTAGTTACTTGCCAAGAAAAATCCCTAACTTTTGCCTAAGCTGCCCTTGCGGGTTTTCAACTTAGCGGGAAATTTATTCTGTTTATGTCTCTAATTTTTGCCTAGATCGCCCTTTCGGGTTTTCAGCCTACCGAGACGCTCCTTTTTGCCTAAGCCGCCCTTTCGGGTTTTCAACTTAGCGAGTTGTTCTTTTATTTCTTTAGGCGAAGTATTTCTTGACTGCGTCAGCATTCATGGGACGTGGGAACTCCTCGCCATCCATAGTTTCAAGAATAAATGCACCACCAGAGAAGGCTTTCTTGACAACATACGGGCCTTCAAAATTGGGAGTCCACTTGCCCCTAGAATCAGTGTTAAAAAACATGATCTTCCTGAGCACGAGGTCGCCTTCTCTGAATTCACGAGGTTTGACCTTTTTATCAAATTCTTTCTTCATTATTTTCTTATATAACTTCCCATGACATAAAGTTGTCATCCTCTTCTCTTCAATCAAATTCAATTGGTTAAACCTGTTCTGGACCCATTCAGCCTCTGTCAACTTGGCTTCCATTATCACACGCAACGAGGGAATCTCTACCTCAACAGGGAGTACAACTTCCATTCCATATACCAGGGAGAACGGGGTTGCTCCTGTTGAAGTACGGACAAATGTTCGATATCCATGCAGAGTAAAAGGGAGCATTTCATGCCAATCCTTATAAGTAATAACCATTTTCTGGATAATTCTCTTGATATTCTTATTAGCAGCCTCAATAGCCCCATTCATCTTTGGCTTGTATGGAGATGAATTGTGATGGACAATCTTGAATTCTTCACACAGTTCTGTCATTATTTTGTTGTTCAAATTTGAGCCATTGTCAGTGATGATTCTACTCGGCACACCATACCGGCATATCAGATTGTTTTTGATGAAACGCACAACCACTTGTTTGTTAACATTGGCATAAGAAGCAGCCTCTACCCATTTGGTAAAGTAGTCAATCGCTACCAAAATGAAACAGTGTCCATTTGAAGCTTTGGGTTCTATCATCCCGATCATGTCAATACCCCACATAGAGAAAGGCCATGGGGAGGAAATTACATTGAGAAGTGTCGGAGGCACATGGATCTTATCTGCATAAATCTGGCATTTATGGCACTTCTTTGCAAATTTGCAACAATCAGATTCCATTGTCAACCAATAGTAACCTGCCCTTAGCATCTTTTTAGCCATCGAATATCCATTAGCATGAGTGCCAAATGAACCTTCATGAATCTCATGCATCAACATGTCTGCTTCGTGTCTATCCACGCATCTGAGTAAGACCATGTCATAATTTCTCTTATATAGCACATTTTCACTGAGGAAGAAACCGCCTTCCAATCTTCTCAATGTCTTTCTATCTTTCCTCGATGCACCAATCGGGTATTCCTGAGTCTGAAGAAAATGCTTGATATCATAATACCAAGGTTTTTCATCTGCTACCTCCTTTGTTGCAAACACATGAGTGGGCCTATCCATCCGTCGAACTGTAATACGGGGTATATCATTCCAAGAATTCACTTGATACATGGAAGCCAGAGTTGCCAGAGCATCCGCCATTTGATTTTCATCTCTAGGGATGTGATGGAATTTAACTTTATTGAAGAAGGGTAGCAATCTTCTAGCATAATCTTTGTAAGGGATCAAGCCAGGGTGACGAGTATCCCATTCTCCTTTAATCTGATTTATTACCAAAGCTGAATCACGATACACATCTAGAATTTTGATTCTGAGATCAATAGCTTCCTCAAGACCCATGATGCAAGCCTCATATTCCGCCATATTATTAGTGCAATCAAATGTTAGTCTCGCAGTAAAATGAATGTGCGATCCATGAGGAGTGACAACCACAACACCAATTCCTTTACCATAAGCATTCACCGCTCCATCAAAAATCATACTCCAATGAGATTCAGGGTCAGGGCCTTCCTCAGGCAATGGTTCATCACAATCTTTCACTTTCAAGAACATCACATCCTCATCAAGGAATTCAAATTCTGCAGACTGATGATCTTCCACCGGTTGGTGAGCAAGGTAATCTGTCAACACACTACTTTTAATAGCTTTTTGAGTGCGGCACTCAATATCATATTCAGACAACAACATCTGCCAGCGGGCAATTCTCCCTGTAAGAGCAGGCTTCTCAAAAATATACTTGATTGGATCCATTTTGGAGATCAACCAAGTGGTATGATTCAACATATACTGCCGCAAACGTTTTGCCGCCCAGGCCAAAGCACAACATGTCTTTTCTAGCGTGGAATACCGCAACTCACAATCAGTGAAATTTTTGCTAAGATAATAAATGGCAAACTCTTTCTTTCCCGTTTCATCCTGTTGTCCCAGAATACAACCCATGGATTTATCTAACACCGTTAGATACATAATCAGCGGTCTTCCTTCTACGGGAGGGAGCAAGATAGGAGGTTCACGCAGATACTCTTTAATACTCTCAAATGCCCTTTGGAAGTCATCCGTCCACACACAACCTTGATCTTTCTTTAACAACTTAAAGATCGGTTCACACTTTGCAGTCATGTTGGAAATGAATTTGGAAATATAATTCAAACGCCCGAGGAAAGCCCTGACTTTCTTTTCAGTTCTTGGTGATGGCATTTCTTGAATTGCTCTGACTTTATCAAGATCAACTGCAATTCCTTTCTGGCTAACAATAAAACCCAACAATTTCCCCGATCTAACTCCGAAGGTGCATTTATTTGGATTCAAGCGGAGACGAAACTTCCTCAAATGCTGAAACAACTTCAACAAATCTTTTATATGTCCTTCTTTAGTTTGGGATTTGGCAATCATATCATCAACATATACTTCAATTTCCTTGTGCATCAGATCATGGAATAGGGTTGTCATAGCCCTCTGGTACGTTGCACCAGCGTTCTTCAACCCGAAGGGCATCACTTTGTAACAGAATGTTCCCCAGGGTGTGATAAACATTGTTTTTTCCATGTCCTCTGGAGCCATTCTTATTTGATTATACCCGGAAAATCCGTCCATGAACGAGAATACTTTGAATTTTGTTGTGCTATCCACTAACATATCAATGTGAGGCAATGGAAAATCATCTTTTGGACTAGCTTTATTTAGATCTCTGTAATCTACGCACATGCGGACTTTTCCGTCTTTTTTCGGTACTGGGACAATATTGGCAATCCATTGAGGATACACTGACGTCACAAGAAAACCAGCATTAATCTGCTTTAGGACCTCCTCTTTGATCTTTACTGCCATATCTGGGTGGGTTCTTCTCAACTTTTGTTTAACTGGCGGACACTTTGGCTTCAATGGCAAGTGATGCTCAACAATGTCTGTATCTAGACCAGGCATGTATTGATAAGACCAAGCAAAAATATCCACATACTCTTTCAACAGCTCAATCAACCCGCTCTTCACATCAAGATGCAACGATGCTCCAATCTTAATCTCTTTCAGATCTTCTTCTGAACCCAAATATCACTTGCAAAGGCTCCTTATATGGCTGAATGGTATTATCCTCGTGCTCAAGCAACCGTGAGACCTCTTCTGGAATCTCATCATAATCTTCTTCTTCAGCCCCAAACACAGGACATTCAAAGTTGGGAGAGGGTGCAGGGTCATTGTATTCAACGGGTTTTTTAATTAATCTGCACATATGATTTATGATTGCTTTTAGAAACTGACACATATAACAGGTGATCATGCAGATTAATTTTCAGTTATCATTTATTTTGAAAGGGTTTTTTATTTGATTACCATTTCCCAAGAAAAAGCATAAAATAAAGACATATTTTTGGAAGCAAAGACAACTTTTATTAATGATCTTAAAAATCAAAGCAAACGGATAAGCCCATACAATACTTTCACCTTTGGCAGAGTGAAAGCTTTTCAAAGAAAGAAACAGATTAACAAAACAAATTACTTTGAAATATGTATGCAAGAAGGAACATCAATGGTGACCCAGTTCTGAACTCAGACTCCACGCGTCACAAAATTCGGTACTTCCTGCTCTGCTTCATCTTCTTCAACAGCATTGATTCCAGAGCCAATTGGATGGAGGTAGCCTCCGCTGCAGAAAACATCATGATAACTATTCACAGGAGACTTTGACTTCAAAATTCCGCCTTTTCCATTCTTCGAAGAAAAACCCAAACCAGTTCTGTTCTTGTTCACGGGTGGATCCACCAGTCGTCCCCAAACTGCATTATGACCATTGCGCACAACCTGCTGTGCGTCCTTCAGGGAAACTACAGAATTCTCATTCCTCTTTATGTTGTCAATGGATAGGGCTTGGAAATGGGTTCCAATAGCAGCCTCATCCGCTTCTACAATACTGAAAGAGGATAGATGGGATATCAACAACGCCTGCTCCCCATTTATGATCACTACCTTCCCTTCACGCACAAATTTTAGCTTCTGATGCAGAGTTGAAGTGACAACCCCTACTTCGTGTATCCATGGTCATCCAAGCAAACAACTATATGCGGGAATAATATCCATAACCTGGAAGGTTATCAAGAACAAATATGGTCCTATATGGATGGGCAGGTCCACTTCACCGATGACAGATTTCCCCGACCCATCAAAAGCCTTCACAATGATGCCACTCGGGCGCATAGATGTTCCTTGATACTTTAACTTCAAGAGGGTACTTCTCGGTATGACATTCAACGAGGATCCATTATCAATTATCACATTGGACAGCAAATCATTCTTACAGTTTATGGATATGTGGAGGGCCAGGTTGTGATTCCTCCCTTCATCTGGTAACTCATCATCACAGAAGCTCAAATTGTTACATGACGTAATGTTTCCAATTACGCTGCTGAATTGATCTAATGGCATGTCATTCTCTACAAAAGCTTGGTCTAGTACTCTCATCAACGATTCTCTATGAGCAGAGGAATTCATCAATAAAGCTAAGATGGATATCTTTGAAGGAGTCTACAATAGCTTATCCACAATTCTGTAATCGCTCATCTTAATTATCTTCAAGATATCATCCACTTCTTTCTCTAATGTAGCTCCACTAGTCCCTCCTGCAGACTTCTTAGGCTCATCATTCTCAGCAATCCTCTTTCCAGCAACAACATTTCTTTGAATGACCGACGCAAATACACGACCACTACGGGTCACTCTGCTATTATCAACTATATTTCTAACATCTGGCATCGGCTGGATGGGAATCTCCACCCCATCTTCTAAGATCGTAGCGTTGTATTTGTAAGGCACAACCTTATCTGATTCATAGGGAACAGGACCTGGCAGACTAATTACCAATGGGGCAATAGCTGGTTTGCTATGGTACTCCACCTCATGATGAGTGGGTGCACAAAAACAAGGTACAATGACATTCACCCCTTCCTCAACACAATCAGCCATCAAAAATTCATTTCCGGCAAACAAATCTTCGTCTGAAGAGAAATACTCATTTGCGGAGGCATACTCTTCCTCTGACTCTTCCATCAAACAGACTTCAACCATATCAATCTCATGATAATCATCTCTCTGACCTGTGATCTTGATGGTTCCATTGTCTAACAGCAACTGAACACCTTCCCTCACAACAGAACATCCTCGGAGATTTCGACAACAAATTATGCAAGATCCATATTGGTGTTCCACCTGACCAGCAGTATGGCAGAAGGTAGCATGTAACTGCACTAGATCCTCATTCAAATGATCCACAACAAAAATTCTGAATTCACCCGGACATCCAGAAACCATATTCACTTCCTCTTCATATTCCACCCTAGGCCTGATTATATGGATTAAACCTTCATTCATCATCTCCTATAAATCAGCCTTTATCTTCTCGCAACCCTGTATGTTTGTACTGCAAACAGCATAACCGGCATGGTCATGCGTATAATAGCTGAATTCACAGAGGTCTGCATGCATCTTCACCAAATCCCCTCTAACCAGATTAATGTCAAAAATTCGAAAGTCGCATGGACAATCGGCCACCATATTCACAGCATTCACTCCCCCGTGCTTGGGTAGAGGATTGTCTTTCACATTAGGTCCCACGTCTTTGAAAGATAAAATTCTAGACTTTAACAACCTTTGCACTTCAGTCCTCAAAGAATAACAATTCTCAACACTATGCCCTGGTGCTCCCTGATGAAAGGCACGCGTCTGGTCTGCTTTGTAATACCACGTCAATGGTGATGGTACAGCGGGAGGTGGTCGTGTCTGTACCAACTTCTTCTGAACCAATGCTGGTAATAGCTCTGCATAGTTCATGGGAATAGGATCATAGTTCTCCCTTCTCTGATTATACCCTTGATTCCCCTGCTGGGATGTTCTCTGATAAGAAACGGTAGTTGGAGCGACATTCATAACAGGAGTAACTGAGGAGACTTGCTGATGACGTTGATAATTCCTTCTAGGAGCGTTTACCTTTCTCTCTTGCATAACAGCATTTGTATCCCCCTCTTTCTTCTTTGTAAACCCGTAAGATGGCTTCTTCACACCTCCAGATCCTTCACCCTTTGTCAAACGGCCTTCTCTTATTGCCTCTTCTAGGCGGACACCCATTCCTACCATCTTTGTAAAATCACTTGGGGCACTTGCTACCATTCTTTCGTAGTAGAAAGCTCCTAGCGTCTTTAGAAAAATCTTGGTCATTTCTTTCTCTTCCATGGGCGGAATCACTTGTGCAGCCACTTCGCGCCATCTCTGCGCATACTCTTTGAATGATTCTCTGTCTTTCTGAACCATGGCCCTAAGCTGGTCATGGTCAGGCACCATGTCCACATTGTACTTGTATTGTTTAATGAATGCTTCTCCCAAATCATTAAAAGTATGGATGCTGACGCTGTCTAAACTCATGTACCATTTCAACGCAGCACCGGTTAGACTATCCTGGAAAAAATGAATCAACAGACGCTGATCATCAGTATGGGTAGACATCCTTGAACTTAGTAGGCACTTTAACATTCGGGACCAAACACAGCTCATTCACATTCTGCCCGAACAACTCTTTTCCCCTAAGAGCCTTCATCTCTCTTTGCATTCTATCAAACTGCTCTTGGAAATCATCCATTCTGTCATAAAGACCCAAGTCTTCACTCGGCGGAGGGAAAGGACAACACACATCTTTATTAACAAACGGAACCAAATTCACCGAAGGAGGTGCAGCAGGAACAGTATGCACCACAGGAGGTGCAGGAGTAACAACATTTGGAACCACTGGAGCATCTTGAGGACCCAGATTGAAACCTTCAGGTGCAAAATTCTCTGGCATTCCCCACGGATAACCCTGAGGCATACGGTTTTGAACAACAGCCAGAGTA
The DNA here is from genome assembly GCA_948472305.1 of Vicia faba. Taxonomy (NCBI): domain Eukaryota; kingdom Viridiplantae; phylum Streptophyta; class Magnoliopsida; order Fabales; family Fabaceae; genus Vicia; species Vicia faba. Next base: position 41,313 of record CATIWC010002411.1, read on the forward strand.
GCGGATACAGGAACAGTCAGAACTTTAGTACTTGCCCTTGTTGGTTGAGGTTGAAGACTCGGTGGCTGATTCTGAGCAACCACCAGAGCTTCCATCAGAGTAGTCAAGTTGGCCAAGCCAGCCTTCAAAGCAGAAACTTCTTCGTGCAGCTCGCGATTCTCCTGTTCTAAGTTGTCCATCTTATTTTTGAAATTAGCCCGAGTGTTGTAGTGATGAGTCATCTTGCTGAATGAAGTAAAGAAGCTGGGTAAGGCACCTGGATATGCATAACAAATGCAAAAACATGTGCAATATGATGCATGATATGCAATGTATATGATTATTATTATTTTATCATTTAATATTTCAAGGGATTTAAGATTTACAGACATATTGCAAACATCAAAATAACAACGCATTTGAAATACTGAAAACTTTTATTATAATAACTTCGAAATGGGTTGCAAGTTTCAATGATCCCAAGTACAAGATGAAAATACAATCTAAAATCCTGAGAAAAGGAACTGATAGATATCAATCTGTACGAATGCGCTTCCCTGTGAGCCTGGCAATCTGAGCTCTCAACCTCTGGTTTTCTTCCCCATGTCTGATGGCAACCTCCTTCCAATCATCTAAACCAGGAAGTGAACAAACAACACCTGTTTGAGGCTTAGGAGAAAATAAATCTCCTTGCCTCTCCATAGACTCTACTGCTCGACTCTCAAGGATCTCGATCAAATCATCTCTCTCCTTCAGGTTTGCTCTGTAGGAACTCTCTAAAGTCTGGAACTTGTTCTTCCAAGCATCCCTTTCTTGTTGCATCCTAACCAAAGCAAGCTGCAGCTCTTCTAGATCATCTAATAAGGGAGGAGTGGTCTTCACAAACAAATCAGGCATGGGTGTCTCCCGAGTATACGACATCTTCAACTGAATGGCTCTCGATCGGACCCACTGAAGATATGGCTCCAAAGAAACAACACCTCTAGGTCCCAAATCCTTCCTACTCTTCTTATGAATGTGACGCCAGGCCTTCGCAATCTGCTCCCTAGCTTCCCTGTGGTCTTCTCCTTCCTTCAGAAAGAAACTACTCAGATGAATATTGTTCGGTTTATCCCTCATCGGATAACAAAGTTGTCGCCGTGCAAGAACAGGTGTTGTACCCCAAAATTTTCCCTCTCATTTCTTCAACATTTTCTCATCACAAGACCCTTGGAGCTCAAGATCAAGTTAGGGTTTACTCTGCTCAAGGCCCCTCCTTGCACTGTTGACCCAAATTGGGGTTTGAGTTTGCACAAAGATGTTTTGACCTAAAAGGCCCAAAGTGACTTTCATGCTTCATGTTGGACTCACAAGTTTATCCATACCAAGTTTCAAGCCTTGATTCCAATCTTTGCTCAGTCAATTGGACAGTTGACCTAGAAATCAGTTGTATTGGGGAAAAAGTCAACTGTGGTCAATTGACAGTCAAACCTCATGATTTTTTACCCACATCAACATTATGAACTCATATGGACCATTTGATCAAGTTTGGATCACAATTCCACAAGAAATTTGATCAGATCACCAGAAGGGCAAAATGGTCATTTTTAGGGTTTTGACTGCACAAAGGCAATTTTTGACTGTTTGACCTGGCCAATGGCAAAACAAGCTCACATATGGACTCAAGGATTCAATGTCATGGTCTTGACATATTAAACAAGTTCAAAAGATCCCAAATGCACAAGATTGACAGATGAATTTTCCAGTCAACTGATCAAAATTTGACTATATACTGAAAAGTCAAACTTTGACTTTTTGGTCAAAATCAAGTGCCAAGATTCATTTTTCATCAAGACATGTCAATTCATGAAACTTGTTCATCAAGAAACCAAAAATTACAAATTAGGGTTTGAAATGAAGAAATTTCATAACTTAGAAATTTTCTAAGTTATGAAATTTCTTAATTTTTTCCTAACTTTGTCCCATTTTTTCATCAAGATATATTTGGATTCAAACAAAACTCAAAACATGAAAGTTGTAGTCCATTGCAAAATATAGAACTTTTATTCACAAAGTTTCCTCAAAAGAAGCTTGTAGCTCAAGTTATGATTTTTGGAATAAGGGTGCAAAACATTCTTAACTTAGAATTTTTTTGACCTATTTTAGGCAGGATTTTTGCCCAACTTCATTGCCACTTTTCACATGCTTCCACTTGGAATTTCAACTTGCATTACAAAGATGGATTGTAGTACACATTCCAAGATTTCCAAATTGTCCAAGAACTCATCAAACACCCTTGTGGTTAGGGAGATTCGAATTGACAAAGTTGGGCAGAAGTCACTTTGTTCATAGCCAAATTCATGTACATAACATTGGCATTTTGAACTCAGCATGATCCAAACTTGATTACAGGCCTATAATCCCATTCTCACTCAATAATTTAATGCATATACTTTGTGTTCAAGCCTTATTTTGTGTGTTTAACCATTACTTGCAAGATTAAGCCATATTTGGAAAAAGCATTTTAGCCATTCTTGTAAAGAAGCACTTTATGTCAAAAAGCAAATCGAGGAAGTACAGGCCAGATCTTTTGGGCACAAGATTATGGACATATCCCACTGATCAAGAAGGAATAATGCAGCATGCTTGAGGGGCCTGTAGTAGCCTATAATCAAGTTTGACAAACTTTGCTTAAAAAAGAAGAAAGCTTACATTTTGTACCACAACTCACCTTCCTGCAAGCAAGAGCCTAAACAAACTTTGCAAACACTTTTCACTTGATCCAACTAACCTAAAACACGAATCAACCAGAGTCCAAACCTGCTCATTCATCAAAACACAGTTTTGTGGCAAAACAGGGTACCTGTTGCATTTTGATTTGGCCAGCTCAATCCATTCGTGCGCCTTGGCTAAAACCACCTTAAACACATTCCATAACATTCATACAAACTATCCCAAGCCTTGGAAACAGACTGTAATACCCCTAACCAAGTTTTCCATTTTCATTTTTTCAGTTGTGCAGGTTGAGTTACATAGCTCGATTCAGTTAGTTTCAAAGCAAGCTAAAGGTTGGAAGAGCATCCTTGGACCTCAAGCAAGTTGTACAAGTCCTCAAACTTCATTGAAAGTGCCTCCATTGTTGTACACAACTCAAGCTGAACAGGTAAAAGTTTGAACTTCTATCTCTTTATCCAAGCATATCTAGGCTTAGGTTTGTGAAGAAATTATGTCCTACTCATGGCCCTGAAGCTACCCATATTCTCACTTTTCATTTATGTTGTGTGTGCTGAGAGAATTTTGAACCTGAACATTGAACAAAAGTTAGGTCAGGAATTGGGGGAGGAGAAATTCTCTCGCATTTCTGAGAGTTAGACCAAGTTCTTGATATGTATGAATTCGTGATTTGATGCTTTACATTTTTGATGTTATAAGTTTTGGCTGAAAATCAAAGAATCAGGATGTTTGAATCAAGCAAGGAAACGCGCGTTTTGTTATTCAAGGTTGCTGGAGGTTGAAGACAACTCCCTTTGGGCTGGGCCTGGGTTATTTTTCTGTTTGCACCACTATTTTCCACTTACACCCCCTTGGCCCATTGTGTGATTTTTTAATCATTTTTGACTTATTATTTTTTGTCAAAATATAAAAAATATCAAAAACATTTTTCCACTCATTTTTGCATTTTATTTGGATTTTATTTGATTTATTTGAACTTGTACATATAAAATAATATATATATATATATATATATACTTTTATTTAAAATACTAAAAAAATAACACAAAATACATTTACTTTCTGATTTTATTTTATTTTATCTTTTGAAAACATTTTCTTAAAATACACTTTTTTTTGATAAATAATAAATATTTTATTTTTTGTACATATTTAGTATAGTTAATATATAATGTAAATACTTATATATTTATTAGAATATTTAGGATAAAAATATAAAAAATAATACATTTTTATTTTTATTAATATTTGACCTCAAAAATTACTTTTTTACAATACACTTCCCTTTTATTTATTTTTTGTATATAATTAATAAATATTGTATATGATAAATAATAAATACTATTTATTCAGAAAATTAGGATTTTGCCCTAAACCATGAAAATATCCAAAAATAAATAAACAATACTTAATTATTGCATTAAGTTAACATTTCTCACTTGTAAATAAATCACATACACATATACAATACACATTTGCTTATCTTTTATTCTTGTACATTTGATACATTTTACATTGCGATCGATTCGATTTGGTTGTAAATTATTTGGACACTACCCTCCTAAAGTCTCATCCCCATTTGTAAATATTTGTACCTCCACTCCCGGATACTTATTTGTAATAGCGTAGACTTTAAATTCCCGCAATTTATCGCTTTCAAATATACCATGGTTAGACCTAGGGTTTGTATGTACATAAATCAAACGCTAGATAACCTAATACGAGACAAATACATGAAATCAATACACCATTCACACTTGCACCCCTAGGGTAATCCCGCTTGTTGCCTTCCAAAATGGGCCATGCTTGCACGTCGAGTTTCTTTGGCAAAACAATTCAAATGATCATAGTCCCTCGATGACGCTTTCGAAAGTTGCCTATAAAAATGATCATAGTCCCTTCAAGCAAAATTGCCAAAGATACTTGGCACCATTGCATTCATGGTCCATACGATGACTCGCGCCTGTCCCGTTAACATCCTAACGCAAGATTGCCCACCAAATACAATGGTGGAACAAAATTGTTAAAAGGGTTAAAACATGAGAAAAAAACCTTTGAGTAAATTTAGGGGTAGACAACTCTTAGTTACTTGATCAAACTTGCAAAACACACTTGCCTACTTTTCAAAATCACACTTCACAAACACAATTTCCAAACAACTTTCAAAAACATTTGAAACATCTTTTCGAAAAGATACACACCTTTGTATATACTCAAACACGAGTCATTACAATGGTTGCCTAGACAAGGCCTCTTTTTTCAAAACATTTTCAAAACACACACACACACACACCACAATTTCAAGAAATTGAAAATCAAGGCAAGTGATCTAAAACAAGTAACTAAGAGCCCATGGATAACCATGGATTAAAAGGGTGCTAATACCTTCCCTTTTCATAATCTACCCCCCGAACCCACGAAACATATCAAAATGTTTTTCCTGTGCTTTTTAACCTTTCCTTTAGGATAAAATAAAAAGTCGGTGGCGACTCTTGCTAAACCGAACAAGTGCGAATACAAACGCAAAAACTCAAGTCAGTTCTCCCACCGTATCACATAACTGGCGACTCTGCTGGGGAAAAATTTAAAAGTGGGGTTACCTTAGGGTTTAGATCACCTTTACATTCTTGCTTTGATTGCTTTGATTGCTTTACTTTTTGGGTCCTTGTTTGGGTTTGTTGTAAATCCTACACCCGGATTTGGGGGCACCTTTTTAGGTAAATAGCAAAAAAACTGTGAGGGAACTGTGCGGGGTATACCGACACGGTTGAAGCAGTAAGCTATGTTAGTGTGACATATTTGTGAGTACCGGTAACCCTTGAGTTCAATCAAGGAGAGTACGGGGCCGCTGAGTGATGTCGTGAAGCACTAACGAACTCTTAGAACCTTAATTGACCATCTTAGCCTTTTTAGGGGTAGTGAGATGACCGACTTTGGTGCAGTCCGAAGTTGGTAGATACTCGATACTACACTCATTGAGGGTTGTTTTCTTGGAATATTTTGGTCGCCAGTTAAGTGGCTAAACCAAAACAATGAACACAGAAAACAATCCAATGATATTGAGCTCCTTAGGACCCGGTTTCTATTCTAGGACAGGATGAGCCAACTAACTTCAAGAGGGTACTTACCTACAAACCCCATGCAAGCGTAAACCTAAGGACTTGTTTGCTTGGTGTGAATATGTTTACCTGTATATACACTTACTTGCTTTTGCATACATGTACATAACATCATGACATCATACCATAGCATTTTCAATAACCTTTTCAAGGATCTCGAGGGTTCTTTTGATGCAGGGTTACGTTGAACCAGACGTCTACCAAGGGGCAAGAGGTTTTCCCCTCTAAGAAAATGCCATCAAAGATCAAGTGCAACAACTTGAATCAGGGGCTATGACCCACTTGACATGGTGAGCTTGATTCTTGTGGAAAGACATCCACCGGTGCAAAGTTCTTCAATCAAAGATCGAAGTTCAACCTCTAACATTCTCTTGTGTTTACCCCAAGAGATCCTTGAAAACATTGCATATATATCATACATATCATTGCATAACAGGTTTCTCCCATACAAGCCTCCTTATCTTCCTACTGTTTATTTCAGTAAGATGGATATGGAACAAACGGTAAAGGATCTCCAGGCTCAAAATGCTCAATTCCAACAAATGCTGCTGGCTATGGGTAAAGGGCAAGAGGATCTGACAGCTCTTCTTCTCAAAGACAAGAAGAAGAAGTCCAAGAAGGCAGCCCACATCCTGAACTTGAGGGGAAGACCTAAGACCCTGGACCTTACAACTCCATCCAACATAGGGGATAGTCTTGAAGAAGACCACAATGTGGAGATTGTTGAAGAGGAAGCTGACTACTCTGAAGAGCAATATCCTCTCGCTGATGACAAGTACAAACAGTTGGAGGATCGCCTCAATGCTATGGAGGTCCAACAAATACCTGGCTTGGATTTGGGAGACATGGGCTTAGTTCCTGGATTGGTCATCCCTCCGAAGTTCAAAGTCCCTACCTTTGCCATGTACGACGGAGTTTCTTGCCCTAAGATGCACCTAACGTCTTATGTCCGCAAGATTCAACCATGCGCAACTGATCCAAAGCTTTGGATCCATTTCTTCCAAGAAAGTCTGGTAGGGGCTCAACTTGAGTGGTTCTATCAATTGAAGAGTTCTCGCATCCACACCTGGGAGGACTTAGCTAGGGCCTTTTACGAACAGTATCAGTACAATGATGATCTTGCACCAACTCGTGTGCAATTACAGAACATGACCATGGGTTCTGATGAGAACTTCAAAGGGTATGCTCAAAGGTGGATAGATTTGGCTGGTAGGGTGCAACCTCCTTTAACTGATAGGGAGCTGATTGACATCTTCATGGGAACTTTGACAGGGCCTCTCTTCAATCACTTAATTGGAAGCTCCTCATCCGGGTTCACCGAGCTAATACTGACCGGCGAGAGGGTCGAAGATGGCATCAAAAGTGGAAAGATCCAAGGAACTACATCCTCAGATGCTCAAATAATTCCCTACAATGGAAAGAAAGAGTCCAATGCTGCGAACAGTCAAAAGGGTCGTCATGACCAACACGTAGGGTCAATCTTGATCTCTAATCCTACGCCTGCTCAACAAAGATAGGGGCATCAACATAAGGAGGTCGCGCCTAAGAGACAGTTCACCAGGATCAACATGTCACTGTCTCAGGCACTGCAACACTTGTTGAAGAGGGATCTGATTACATTGAGGGCTCCCCTCCGGAACCCAAATACTTCTTCTCCTACCTATCATCCCAATGAAAGGTGTGCATATCACTCTGACAGTCCGGGGCATGACACCAACAACTGTTGGCCTCTGAAGAGCAAGATCCAAGACATGATTGATGCCAAGGAGATCGAGTTTGACCCTCCAGAGACTCCAGCATGATCACTGCTCCTATGCCAGCTCATTGAGTTTGTGTTTGTTTCATTTTGAATTTTCAAAGTTGTAATCTTTTGTTATTCAAACAATTATCTTTTAATGTCAAACTTTGTTTCATTAATGCATTGCATATGTTTGTCTTGAATTCATACATTCGTTTTCACTACTCTTATGCTTTCTTTATGATATTTAACTCTTGATAAAAAGCTGCAAGCCTTTAGAGGGAGGATGACGAAACAATACCATAATCTCATACAATATGCTTTTGAACAGACCTTGCTGATGATGTACAGGCATTTCTTTCAATTCCCAAACACTGGAGTTATAAGGAAGATAATCCCTAGTCAACCCCTTCGAGCCAAAGAAGTAGAAGTTTTCTGTTCTAAACAATCAAAACCTTTGATATAAACCTGGGGCAGGGTAGTCTCTCAGTTAATTCAAAAAGGTGTGCATTGAAGTCGCAAACTCTCAGTTCATAACACAAAGAACGACGTCAACAAAGAAAGCATTCCTCTGGAATCAAAAGACAGTGATGGTTCCCTATCACATAGGCAGTCAATCTCTCAAAGAAGAAAGAGCCCACTAAGTCAAAACCTGTAAAGGAGGCTTAAGAAAGCTGGGGCATCCCGCTGACTGTAATCTCAAAAACGGGAGCAGCCAAGCAAAAGTTAGGGATAACAAATCAAAATCAAAATAAAGAGGTCATTACAAATCCTCAACAACATGAAAAAATGTTGCAAAGAAAAAAGGATATGATGATTGTCTCCCAAATTCAATTGGTGAACCATCACCCAAAAAGTCGTTCCAAACTCGAATAGAGTTCGACGCACAATTAACTGAGCTTAGGGTTGAAGAACATCACGAAGAGCGGATGGGTACAAATATACTTTGAGCCTTTATCCTTTGTTTCTTAAATCGTGAACCAAGCCACGTTACAACCCTTCAAAAGTCCTAATTGAAGCATGGGTTAGTTCGAAAGCATACTGTTATACCCCAAAATTTGCCCTCCCTTTCTTCAGGAAACCATCTTGGATTTTCAAGGTCCCTCTGAAACAAATCCAAGTCCTGAGTTATCCCTTTGCCCAAGCAAGCCGCTTACAAGAGCAAGATGATCTCACGAACTCCAGAAACAACACTTTTATCTTGAAAAAAAAAATCAAATTCTAAGTACTTAGAATGCTTCTCTAAAATAAGTGTTTTTAGAAAAATCAGTGCTTCAGAACTTCTGGACCCATTCCAGATGAAGACGGTCAGAAGTTGCAAGCTTGGCTCAGCGTGGTCAGAAGTTAGCTCTTCAGCAGCTACATCAGTTCAATCAGAAGTTTTAAACGTGGTTCAGAATGTAAGCCTCAAATAGAACATGCCCCTTCAGCAGTTACACAAGCTCAGTCAGAATTTGCTAAAGGAATGCAAGAGAAGCAGGAAAGTCTGAAGGCTCCTTCAGAACAGGTTGAAGTCAGAAGATGAAAGGTCAGAAGAATGGGTGTTACACTGATACAAAATCTCTAAGTCCAGATTGTCCAAGGAACGTACCAGAAAACTAGGAGAATCTTCAGAGCTTACTAAGACAACAGGTAGCCAAGGCCAGAGCATGGTTTACGCTGCTGATTCAACGCTGGTTTCCATTACCAGAATGTTGGTATTGACAGGTCTTGTCACCATTTAATGCCCATTAATGCTTCCAACCACTCCTGAGCATTCACGTGTGGCTTGGAAAACGCTTTTGCACAGATTCTGGCATGGGTCTTCACGCCACCGCCCACTTCAGAGGTCACTTCTCCCCAATCTACGCCTGCTGCTGCAACCTAGGCTGAAAGCTAGCTGTTATCACAACTTCCCAGGAATTTCTGTCAAAGAACAAATTCAAACTCTGTTGGCGCCTTAAATGTTCAAGGCATCCACAAGAACTTTGCCTATAAATAGAGAGGCTTCACCACTGCAAAAGGCGTTCAAGAAAAAACAGAAACAGAAACTGCTAAGTGAGAAATAGAACTCCTAGCAACACAGCATTCTGAAACTCTGCCAAAATCTCCAGCTTTGTTTCATAACTTTGAGTTTCTCACCTTCAAACTTCATCAAATATCCAGTTTTTCTCTGTAAACCAAAGACACCCTCTCTAAACTTCTGACCCTGCATATACACCTTTACTTCCCCTTTTTCAAAGAAAATCTGTCCAGAACACCACCAGAACCAAAAGCTAAACTTTCACCCACAACTCTCCCAACAGTCAGGTAAGCACCTGCTGACCCTCATCACACTGTTAAGCATCATCAGCTGTGCCCATTCAAATAACATAATGTAAATATCATGTCGTTGTTGTTTATGTTCTGAGGATTTTTTATACCTCAGAACGTTCTGAGCCAGTATAGGATCTGCCTGTGACCTTGTTGACTCTGACCTCTGAAACATTTTTGTATTTGCTGGATCTGTTCCAAGTATGTTTCCTGTTTTGTGGAGTAACAACAGGATTGCAGATGTTCTGATTAGTACAGGAAAAAGCCAAGTGCTGACTTTGACGTTAGCACATCTAAAGCCTGTTTTGCTGTCAATGATATCAGAACCTCTGAGAGTTATTGCCTTTTCAGCAGAATCAGAACTTCTGGTTTCTCCACTAACAAACTTCTGTCTTGCAGCGCAGGGAAATCAGAACTTCTGATTTCCCCACTAACAAGGTTCTGTTTTGCAGGTGCTAGAGTCAGAAGTTCTGACTCATCCAGTTTCACTAACAGGTTGATCATCTGGCGGCGGATCTGAGTCAGAACTTCTGATGACCTCCCAACAGCGCGCGGGCTCCCTCCCTCTCTCTATATATCTTGATTTTTGCTATTTTCTTTTTTGTCTATTTTTCTCGTTGAACCCCCCATGTACAAATGTGTATCCCCCTCCCCTAATTGTTGTAATAGCGTAGGATTTTACATTTCCACTTCTTATTGCTAGTAATTAGGACGTGTATGGCAAGATAAAATCAATGAAATAGAAAAACCTAATTCAAAGAAAAAAACTCTTGTATGCAATAAAACACACTTGCACACTAACACCCCTAGGGTTACATCCACTTGTTGCCTTTCAAATTTGGGCCATATTGTATGTCAGGTCTCTTTGGGCAAAAGCAAATAACTCAAATGATCATGGTCCCTCGATGACGCCTTTTTGCCTAAAATGATCAAGTCCCTTAAAGAAAACATTGCCCAAAGATACTTGGCACCATTGCAATTATGGTCTAAAACGACGACCCACGCCCGTCCCTTTAACATCCTAACATAAGATTGTCCACCAAATACAATGGTGGAACAAAATTGTTAAAAGGGTTAAAAACATAGGAGAAATCTTTGAGAAATTTAGGAGTAGACAAACTCTTAGTTACTCGAATCAAACTTGCAAAACAAAACACTTGTCTATTTTTTTCAAACCACACATCAATACACTTTCAAAAACATTGAAAACCTTTTAAAAAGACATACACCTTTGTATACATCCCAACATGGATCATTACAAAGGTTGCCACCACATTGGCCTCTTTTCAAAACATTTTCAAACACACACACACAAAGCACCATTTCAAACAATTAAGAATAAAGGCAAGTTGATCTAAGCAAGTAACTAAGAGCCCATGGATAACCATGGATAGAAAGGGTGCTAATACCTTCCCTTTCTATAATCTACTCCCCGAACCCAAGAAAACATCTCAAAGGTTTTTGCTGTGCTTTTTAACCTTTCCTTAGGATAAAATAAAAAGTCGGTGGCGACTCTTGCTCAACCGAAACATTTGCGAAAACAAACGCAAAACCTCAAGTCAGTTCTCCCACCGTATCACACATACTGTTACAAAAGGTATCCTGACTCCTGTAAGGCTTTGCTCTAAATCTTGTGTTGATTTGTCTTATAAAAAGTTTTCTGCTAAAAAACACATTTTTTCAAAACTTCGAGACAAACATAAACTTTGCATTGCTTGAATATCACTGTTTGCATTTGGCTATTTGTTTGACAGCGAAGAAATTCATACAGCGAATGTTCAGAGGAACGTAAACTCTCTTAGTGAACAAAATCACTTCAAAAGGATGACACTTCCATTAACAAATCTCCTATCAACAAGGGGCATGGCATGTCACTATCCAGCACGCAAGGGGCAGTCCAGTCAAGGTTTCAACAGATCTTTCAAAGTTCAGTTAACTTGGGGCAGTCCAGTCAAGATTTCAAGAAATCTCTCAATTCGCAGAGTAATCTGATTCAAGACTCCTTCATCATCACTTGGGGCATTCGAATGTCAAAAGTGTTCAACAATTCCTTCACCACCTGCTGGAAGTTACAACCACCGACAGAATAACGGACAATTGAAGCTCCTAAAAATTTGTTTCTCTCAAGAGTGAAGACTCTCATCCTTATCACCTCAGAAGATTGGTATACTCCCAATTCCTGACCCCTAACAAAATCAAGATCCAGAAATAGTTCAAGATGTGACCCAAGATTTGGCGACATTCCGTAACTTATTCAAGATTTCATTCTAGAGATAGTTCAGATATGACCCAGGTTTGGCGACATTCCGTAACTTATTCTAGGATTTCCTTCCAGAAATAGTTCAAGATGTGACCCAAGATTTGGTGACATTCCGTAACTTATTCAGATTTGCTTCTAAAAATAGTTCAAGATGTGACCCAAGATTTGGCGACATTCCGATACTTATTCAAGATTTCATTCTAGAGATAGTTCCAGATGTGACCCTGATTTGGCGACATTCCGTAACTTATTCCAGATTTCATTCCAGAAATAGTTCAGATGTGACCCAAATTTGGCGATATTCCGTAACTTATTCCAGAATTTCCTTCTAGAGATAGTTCAGATGTGACCCAGATTTGGCGATATTCCGTAACTTATTCCAGATTTGCTTCTAGAAATAGTTCAGATGTGACCCAGGTTTGGCGACGTTCCGTAACTTATTCAAGATTTCATTCCAGAAATAGTTCAGATATGACCCAGATGTGGCGACATTCCGTAACTTATTCAAGATTTGCTTCTAGAGATAGTTCCAGATGTGACCCTGATTTGGCGACATTTCGCAACTTATTCAAGATTTCATTCTAGAGATAGTTCAAGATGTGACCCAGATTTGGCGACATTCCGATACTTATTCCAGATTTGCTTCTAGAGATAGTTCAAGATGTGACCCAGGTTTGGCGACATTCCGTAACTTATTCAAGATTTCATTCAAGAAATAGTTCAGATATGACCCAGATGTGGCGACATTCCGTAACTTATTCAAGATTTGCTTCTAGAGATAGTTCTAGATGTGACCCTGATTTGGCGATATTCCGCAACTTATTCAAGATTTCATTCTAGAGATAGTTCAAGATGTGACCCAGATTTGGCGACATTCCGATACTTATTCCAGATTTGCTTCTAGAGATAGTTCAAGATGTGACCCAGAGATGGCGACATTCCGTAACTTATTCCAGATCAACACCTGCAACAATCAGAAGATTCTTGGAATCCCCGGCCAGAGAACCTTCCAGAAGCTAACTCCCCTCAGAGTCAAGTTTCAAAATCCCCAGTAGAGCCAAAACTGTCAATCCCCAGCGGAGCTAAAACTTCCAACTATCAATCTCCAAGCAGAATGAAGACTCTCGTTCTCAGTTCCTCACAGAATATTCGAATATTCTCCAGTGAAGATCTCTTCAAGACAGGAATCCCCAGTAGATTGGCATACAACCCAGGCTTCTGATTCCCCAACAGTGGTCTCAGGACTTCTCAGTTTCAACGATCAAAAGATTCTTACCCTCCCCAGCAGCAGTCAAGGAATTATTTTCCCCGGCAGCAGTCAAGATTCTTTTGTCTCCAGCCATCCAGGATTCATCTATCCTCAGCAAGACAGCTCATCAGCTTACATGCGCATTCATCACATTCATATCATAAACATTGATGTAACATACATTGCATCACGCATCATGACATTGCATACAACTAACTCTTTACCTTTTCAGGTAAGATCAGTCGACAGACAAAGATCATCATCTTCCGAGATTCATCCAGAAATAGTTCAGATGTGACCCAGACACGGCGACATTTTGATACTTATTCCAGATTCATCCAGATGCAGTTTTTCACGGACTCGTCATCAGGAAACCCTACACCGGTTCCTCCTCCACTTCAAGACTTCTGAAAACAGTTCACGGGTTCTCCAGTAACGGATGTTAACCTATCGCTTGTTCAGATTCTTCTTCAACTTTTGAAAACAGTTTATGCACGCCTCCCAACATGGATGCTGCTCTATTGCTTATTCAACTTCAACTTCTGAAAACAGTTTACGGATTCTCCAAAAATGGATGTAGATCTATTGCTTGTTCAGACCCCCAGTTCAGAGATGTTCCAAAACATGGATACCTTTCTGATACTCGTCCACTCACCAATGGCATACAGTTCAACCATCACCTTCAGATGGCATCTATAAGCCCATCCTCCTCCAAACATTTCCAGATGGCATCTCTAAGCCCATCCCCCGACAAGATTCTGTCACATCCCTAGATGGCATCTTTAAGCCCATCACCAAATGGCATCGTTAAGCCCATTCCCTCTACCATCACATCACCGAGTGCAAATTTTTTGGGCACTCTAGTGTCCAATCTTCTTTTACCCTCGAGTTACGAAAGGCAAGCCTGCCAATCTAACTCTTCAGGTTCAAGAAGATTGAACAGGGGCAACTATTGTACCCCAAAATTTGCCCTCTCATTTCTTTAACATTTTCTCATCACAAGACCCTTGGAACTCAAGATCAAGTTAGGGTTTACTCTGCTCAAGGCCCCTCCTTGCAATGTTGACCCAAATTGGGGTTTGAGTTTGCACAAAGATGTTTTGACCTAAAAGGCCCAAAGTTACTTTCATGCTTCATGTTGGACTCACAAGTTTATCCATACCAAGTTTCAAGCCTTGATTCCAATCTTTGCCCAGTCAATTGGACAGTTGACCTAGAAATCAACTGTATTGGGGAAAAAGTCAACTGTGGTCAATTGACAGTCAAACCTCATGATTTTTGACCCACATCAACATTATGAACTCATATGGACCATTTGATCAAGTTTGGATCATAATTCCACAAGAAATTTGATCAGATCACCAAAAGGGCAAAATGGTCATTTTTAGGGTTTTGACTGCACAAAGGCAATTTTTGACTGTTTGACCTGGCCAATGGCAAACCAAGCTCACATATGGACTCAAGGATTCAACGGCATGGTCTTGACACATTCAACAAGTTCAAAAGATCCCAAATGCACAAGATTGACAGATGAATTTTCCAGTCAACTGATCAAAATTTGACTATATACTGAAAAGTCAAACTTTGACTTTTTGGTCAAAATCAAGTGCCAAGATTCATTTTTCATCAAGACATGTCAATTCATGAAACTTGTTCATCAAGAAACCAAAAATTACAAATTAGGGTTTGAAATGAAGAAATTTCATAACTTAGAAATTTTCTAAGTTATGAAATTTCCTAATTTTTTCCTAACTTTGTCCCATTTTTTCATCAAGATATATTTGGATTCAAACAAAACTCAAAACATGAAAGTTGTAGTCCATTGAAAAATCTACAACTTTTATTCACAAAGTTTCCTCAAAAGAAGCTTGTAGCTCAAGTTATGATTTTTGGCATAAGGGTGCAAAACATTCTTAACTTAGAATTTGTTTGACCTATTTTAGGCAGGATTTTTGCCCAACTTCATGGCCACTTTTCACATGCTTCCACTTGGAATTTCAACTTGCATTACAAATATGGATTTTAGTACACATTCCAAGCTTTCCAAATTGTCCAAGAAATCATCAAACACCCTTGTGGTTAGGGAGATTCGAATTGACAAATTTGGGCAAAAGTCAATTTGTTCATAGCCAAATTCATGTACATAACATTGGCATTTTGAACTCAGCATGATCCAAACTAGATTACAGGCCTCTAATACCATTCTCACTCAATAATTTAATGCATATCCTTTGTGTTCAAGCCTTATTTTGTGTGTTTAACCATTACTTGCAAGATTAAGCCATATTTGGAAAAAGCATTTTAGCCATTCTTGTAAAGAAGCACTTTATGTCAAAAAGCAAATCAAGGAAGTACAGGCCAGATCTTTTGGGCACAAGATTATGGACATATCCCACTGATCAAGAAGGAAGAATGCAGCATGCTTGAGGGGCATGTAGTAGCCTATAATCAAGTTTGACAAACTTTGCTTAAAAAAGAAGAAAGCTTGCATTTTGTACCACAACTCACCTTCCTGCAAGCAAGAGCCTAAACAAACTTTGCAAACACTTTTCACTTGATCCAACTAACCTAAAACACGAATCAACCAGAGTCCAAACCTGCTCATTCATCAAAACACAGTTTTGTGGCAAAACAGGGTACCTGCTGCATTTTGATTTGGCCAGCTCAATCCATTCGTGCGCCTTGGCTAAAACCACCTTAAACACATTCTATAACATTCATACAAACTATCCCAAGCCTTGGAAACAGACTGTAACACCCCTAACCAAGTTTTCCATTTTCATTTTTTCAGTTGTTCAGGTTGAGTTACATAGCTCGATTCAGTTAGTTTCAAAGCAAGCTAAAGGTTGGAAGAGCATCCTTGGACCTCAAGCAAGTTGTACAAGTCCTCAAACTTCATTGAAAGTGCCTCCATTGTTATACACAACTCAAGCTGAACATGTAAAAGTTTGAACTTCTATCTCTCTATCCAAGCATATCTAGGCTTAGGTTTGTGAAGAAATTATGTCCTACTCATGGCCCTGAAGCTACCCATATTCTCACTTTTCATTTATGTTGTGTGTGCTGAGAGAATTTTGAACCTGAACATTGAACAAAAGTTAGGTCAGGAATTGGGGGAGGAGAAATTCTCTCGCATTTCTGAGAGTTAGACCAAGTTCTTGATATGTATGAATTCGTGATTTGATGCTTTACATTTTTTATGTTATAAGTTTTGGCTGAAAATCAAAGAATCAGGATGTTTGAATCAAGCAAGGAAACGCGCGTTTTGTTGTTCAAGGTTGCTGGAGGTTGAAGACAACTCCCTTTGGGCTGGGCCTGGGTTATTTTTCTGTTTGCACCACTATTTTCCACTTACACCCTTGGCCCATTGTGTGATTTTTTAATCATTTTTGACTTTTTATTTTTTCCTCTGACTTATTATTTTTTTGTCAAAATATAAAAAATATCAAAAACATTTTTCCACTCATTTTTGCATTTTATTTGGATTTTATTTGTTTTATTTGAACTTGTACATATAAAATAATATATATACTTTTATTTAAAATACTAAAAAAATAACACAAAATACATTTACTTTCTGATTTTATTTTATTTTATCTTTTGAAAACATTTTCTTAAAATACACTTTTTTTTGATAAATAATAAATATTTTATTTTTTGTACATATTTAGTATAGTTAATATATAATGTAAATACTTATATATTTATTAGAATATTTAGGATAAAAATATAAAAAATAATACATTTTTATTTTTATTAATATTTGACCTCAAAAATTACTTTTTTACAATACACTTCCCTTTTATTTAGTTTTTGTATATAATTAATAAATATTGTATATGATAAATAATAAATACTATTTATTTAGAAAATTAGGGTTTTGCCCTAAACCATGAAAATATCCAAAAATAAATAAACAATACTTAATTATTGCATTAAGTTAACATTTCTCACTTGTAAATAAATCACATACACATATACAATACACATTTGCTTATCTTTTATTCTTGTACATTTGATACATTTTACATTGT
Organism: Vicia faba; assembly: GCA_948472305.1. NCBI lineage: Eukaryota > Viridiplantae > Streptophyta > Magnoliopsida > Fabales > Fabaceae > Vicia > Vicia faba. The sequence continues at coordinate 58,696 of CATIWC010002411.1, forward strand.
GATTGATTCGATTTGGTTGTAAATTATTTGGACACTACCCTCCTAAAGTCTCATCCCCATTTGTAAATATTTGTACCGCCACTCCCGGATACTTATTTGTAATAGTGTAGACTTTAAATTCCCGCAATTTATCTCTTTCAAATATACCATGGTTAGACCTAGGGTTTGTATGTACATAAAATCAAACGCTAGATAACCTAATACGAGACAAATACATGAAATCAATACACCATTCACACTTGCACCCCTAGGGTAATCCCGCTTGTTGCCTTCCAAAATGGGCCATGCTTGCACGTCGAATTTCTTTGGCAAAACAATTCAAATGATCATAGTCCCTCGATGACGCTTTCGAAAGTTGCCTATCAAAATGATCATAGTCCCTTCAAGCAAAATTGCCAAAGATACTTGGAACCATTGCATTCATGGTCCATACGATGACCCACGCCTGTCCCGTTAACATCCTAACGCAAGATTGCCCACCAAATACAATGGTGGAACAAAATTGTTAAAAGGGTTAAAACATGAGAAAAAAACCTTTGAGTAAATTTAGGGGTAGACAACTCTTAGTTACTTGATCAAACTTGCAAAACACACTTGCCTACTTTTCAAAATCACACTTCACAAACACAATTTCCAAACAACTTTCAAAAACATTTGAAACATATTTTCGAAAAGATACACACCTTTGTATATACTCAAACACGAGTCATTACAATGGTTCCCTAGACAAGGCCTCTTTTTTCAAAACATTTTCAAAACACACACACACACCACAATTTCAAGAAATTGAAAATCAAGGCAAGTGATCTAAAACAAGTAACTAAGATCCCATGGATAACCATGGATGAAAAGGGTGCTAATACCTTACCTTTTCATAATCTACCCCCCGAACCCACGAAACATCTCAAAAGGTTTTTCCTGTGCTTTTTAACCTTTCCTTTAGGATAAAATAAAAAGTTGGTGGCGACTCTTGCTAAACCGAACAAGTGCAAATACAAACGCAAAAACTCAAGTCAGTTCTCCCACTGTATCACAACAGGGTTATAGTTAATTCCTCCCTTTGTACCAAGAAGAGGCACATTGGGGAAACTACCACAACTGTCAATAATCTCCGCATCTTTGTAAGCTCGATGATACCAATCAATATCCGAGTGAGTAAGTGCCATGATCTTAGGAGCCCAACGGGGTTCCTTCTTGACATCCCAAAAAGCGTCAGACTGAGGCATATGAGAGGTAAACCACCGATACAACAAAGGCGTGCAACAAATAATCATTCCCCCATGATAAGAATTCCGAAGATGAACAGAGTAATAAGCATCACCCAACAGTGTAGGAACCGGGTTTCCAATCATGAAAATCTTGATAGCGTTAATGTCGACAAACTTGTCCACACTAGGAAATAAGAATAATCCATAGGCGAGTAAAGCAAAGATGGCCTCAAAAGAAACCGTACTCTTCATCCTAGAAAAGTAACGAGCTTTCTCCAATAAGAACTGAGCTGGTAATCCTCTAATCCCTCCTTTGGTAGTCATATGAGCTTCCACCTCAGACTTCCCCAGATGAATCAAAGCAACAATCTCATGTGGTTTTGGCTCACCCTCCAAACCAGTAAAAGGAACGCGATCGGTAACAGGTAAATCTAAAAGATAGGAATACTCTTCCAGTGTTGGCATCAACTGATAATCGGGAAAAGTAAAGCAGTGATACACCGGATCATAGAACTGGACCAAAGTTGATAGAAAACCCTTCTTCATCTTCAGCTTCATGAGAGGAATAATGGATTCATACTTCTTCCGAAAGTCTTCATAACACTTGATCTCGAGAATTAGACTGATCAACTCATCTATCTTAGGATCCTTGAAATTGTATTTCCCGGTCTTTCTCTTTCCAGAATCCATGGTTTAAAAGTACCTGAGATATTCACAAATAGTCAACCTTTAAATCCCTTGAAATATTGTTTTTTCAAAAGATGCTTATGAGTGCATGGATGCATGATGCAACAATCACACACAAGATCACACATATAGGGTTCATAGGTTCAATGTCACGAGCATGAGGTCGAAGGTATTACCCATAAGGTATTGGTCTAAAAAGTTATCACCTGCCGAACAAGGTTCTAGAGGTTCTCAGAGTCTACATCCTTCCTTCAGATATTACCAACTTCCCGATTAACTCGGTAATTAGTAATATTCTCAAGAAAGACTCGTCCGAGCGTAGTATCGCGTGACAACTACTTCCGGATTACTCCGTTATAGCTTCCGCACTACACCTAAAAGGCCAAGAGGGGTTAGGTAATCTACGGTCCTCAGCTTCGGCAGGCTCCCGGGTCGAAAGTAGTACGTCTTCCCGATTACTCGGTAAACGATACTACAGTCAAAGGGGCCTCCACTGAGTGGGGATCTCATGCCTCCTTTTTTGGGATTACTCCCTCAAAGTTAACAAGACTATACCGCCCGTCCTATCTTAAAGTTTGCCCAAGTCCGGGTATAGGACTTATGAGTAATCACCAAGCACCCTGTAAACCAGGAAAATCCAGACAAACATATATACAAAATATAACACATAAACAACAATAGCACATATACAGATATAAACAAAGATAGGTTTAACCCACTTAGGGATGGACCAGCAAGAGTTCAATCTCTCCCCAGTGAAGTCGCCATTTTTCTGTGGCGGTAGAAATGTGCGAGACTAAGCCATTGGATTGACTAGACTTTATATAAATCAAAATAAAAATCGCCACCGCGCTTTATTGTTTCCAAGGGAATGGGAAAAGAGCGAATAACCCAAAAAGAGGGGGAAAGATTCAAGGTAAGGGGGTTGGTTATGCAAAGGGAAGGTATTAGCACCCTAAACATCTACGGTACTCCGCAGGAACCTCTTTGAAAAATCTGTATATTTTGGCTATAAAAATGTGTTGTATATAAAATGGATGGTGGAGGTGAGAAAAGAAATATTTTTATGATTTTTGCACCCGCCGCGGTTGCGAACCTTTAGTGCCTACGTACCACCTTTCGTGCAATAGGGGATCAGGGTACACATAGTTCCTCTTTTAAAAATTTGAAACACAAGTGTGTTGGTTGATTTTATGAGATAAGACATCATCGCAATTGTCCGTGTGAAAAACATACTTACTACCCACAATCATGAGAAAGGAGAATTTGCATCATCTCAAAGTGGATGATATGGCTTGGATTTTAAAATCAACAATGCCTCACTCAACACCCAAGTGGAAAATATCTCACTTCACTACATATTGTAGAAGTATAGCTGTTTGCATCACTACAAGGATTGACAAGAGTCTAATCTTTTGAGAAAAGTTTAAAGATAAAAGCCAAAGTGGCAAAATGGTTTGAAATGAGATTGATTGACTTTTAGTCTTCTCACAAAAAAAGGTCAAGGTATTATTAAATTTATTGAAATTTATTTATGAAAATGTTTCGAAGATGCATGGACCTAAGTCCAAGTTTATTATGAAAATGTTTCAAGTTTCAAAACAAGAAGAGTTTTTTTTTAAAGGAGGGAGAAGATTTTTGAAATTAAAGAAGATGGGAGGAGAAGAAGAGGCTATCCTAAAGCATAAGGTAAAAGCTAGGGATAAGAACCATCTAACCAACAAGAAGCCAATACTTGACATTATGAGTCAATATAGAATTCCCATTCTTTGGATTGAAACCAAGCAAGCAAAGATACTAGACGTCTTGAGAGAACCAAACTTCAAGTGTTTTAAGTCTTCACGAAAATTGGGCAGAGTAACGGCTGTATACGGGTGAATTTCAGATTACAAACAAAGATCGTAATCTCAATAACCTGCACACAAAACAAACAAACAACCCAATGTCTTGAGGTAAACCTCAAGAACTCCAGACAAAATATCAAATAAAGTCACAAAGTCTCCAAGATAGGCCAATGTCTCTAATCCTAAGTCCAAGAAGTCCATCACTCCATAATGCAAAGGATAGTAACCATGTAGTCCAAGTATCATTAATGATTTTTATGGTTCATGTTGATTATTAGGTGTCTTTAAAAAGAAAGAAAAGCTCAAGTGAGCAAAATAAAAATGACATAAAAGTAAATGCTCAAGTGAGCAAAGATGAAAATAGCATTAAATGTAAAATGCTAAAAGTAAATGGTACATAAAGCATGGAAGTAAAAGTGTAAAATAAAGTTAATTGTTAGTAATTAATGGTTAGTTGGATGACCATGTTGAAACTTGTATTTGGAACTCATTAGAGGATTGGTAGAACCAAAGCCTCCACACAACAAGTTGCATTTGCTTTTTGTCAAGTATATCATCCATTTTGGAATTCTCACAAGGCAACATGTAATGATCAACGATGTTTAAGTGATCCGCGTTGACCAAAGGTGTTATAGATCCATTAGAGGATTGGTAGAACCAAAGCCTCCACACAATGAATCTCAAGGTTATTGGATCAAAGAGATCAAGTTAACATACTTGGGCTTGCAATCATAAGTTTGGGCCACAAATGATCATTTATTCGAATCGGGACAAAATTTAGCATTATGTTAAGCAATCGTAAGTGGACTTATGTAGAAGTCACACCTATTTTGAGGCCGGTCAATAGCAATCTATGTACTTCATGTTTGGATAAATGATATAGAGATCACCATCCCTTAACATGTAGCACAATTAAAAAAGAAAGGGATAAGATGAAGAGGGAGGGGAATGATAAGCTAATTTGGATCACCATTTCAAAATTCTTTCATCTTTAAATTCAACCACTCCTCTAGATGGATTAAAGCACTAAACATATCATTAATCCAAAGCACCAAAAATGAATTAAATAATGAACTCTTAGGTAGATTTGAATTGATGAACATTTATCCAACTTCATCTACATCACAAAGTCCATTAAGTTTAAAGACAAATTGGACATTTAAAATTGCAATCTAAACCAACAATCAAAAGGAGTGAGTAGAAAAAGCATTTTGGATCAAAGTTGCCCCAAAACAAGGCAAAAAAGTGCATTTTGTCCCTGTTTAAATCGATTGCACTATTGTGTAAATCGATTTACACAATACAGTTTTCTAAAAATTATGCAAAATTGCTTTTGTGCAATCGATTGCACTACAGTGCAAATCGATTGCACACAGTTACAGTAGCAAAAACATCATTTTAAAAGGGCAACTTCTTGTTCAAACTTTCCATCAAACACCTTATAATCATGGATCTACTTGAGCACGAAAATTCCATCAAATTATGAGAAAATAACACCATTGAAATCACAAAATAATGCTCAAAGAATCAATCCCAAAGATCACCAAGAGATCACATTGTGAAAGATGAATTATCCAACTTACTAAAGGTAGATCTAGAGAATTATCAAAACAACTTCAAGAATTTGCTTCAATTCAACCACAAGAATCAATTGACCAAGCTTGGATGTAGAGAATTAATGGAGAAAAAGTGTTTGGATGAAGGTTTAGCTCAAAGATTAGTAAGCTTCAATGCAAAGCTTACTAACTTTTTGAAAATGGAGCTTTGAGTGAATTTGGTAGATGGAGAGAATTGAGAGATTTTTTAGCAAGGTGGATTTGGCTATCAAAAGCTTGAAATTTGAATGAAATGAGAGCTCTATTTATAGAGTTTTAGGATTGAGATTAGTGGTAATTTGGTAATTAATTCTTGGAGCCAAAATTTGAATTAATGATAACTCTTTCAAAAATTAGAGCCAAAATTTGAATTAATGATAATTCTTTCAAATATTAGAGCCAAAATTTGAATTAATGATAATTCTTTTTTTAAAAATGAAAGATTGGCACTAAAATTTGAATTAATGATACATCTTTCAAAAGTGAAGGAAAATTGGAGCCAAAATTTGACAAGTTTAAAATGCTGATTTTTTTTTTATTTTCACACTGTGCAATCGATTGCACTACAGTGCAAATCGATTGCACAGTGTATTTTTTTCAAAAATGGCGCAAAATACACTATGTACAATCGATTTCACTTTAAGAGCAATCAATTGCATCAGTGAAAAAAATGAAAATTTTTTAATTCTTTTTATTTGCAAATAGAGATTTTAGGAAAATAATACCAGAAATCCTTATTTGTCAGATGCTTCGACTTGGTACCTACAAAACAAAAATATACAAAGACAAATACAAATATTTTTTTGTATTTTGATTAGAAGTTAGTCAATAACACTTATACAAAATACACAACCAAGGTGTTTAGAGATTCCTCAAGAGCAAACTTAAAGATAGGAAAAAAGAGGAAGAACCAATCCTAATGTGATCTTGTTATGATCGAGTTGCTATGATATGATAGAGGAATCGTAGGGGAAAAAATTGGGGTACAACATTACCCTCTTGAAGTTCAGTTGGTTTCAACCTATCCTAGAAAAAGTAACCGAGTTCTAGAGGTTCTCAATATCACTGACCATCCTCCATCGGTCATGGTTTCAGCTCATGCAATCTTTTCTTGCAGCCGGAACTATCTCGAGAGTATGGTCTCAATGAGTGTAGCATCGAGTATCAACCAGTTCTCAGCTTTATACCGAGGCCGGCTATCTCACTACTTTCTAATGGCCAATTTGGTCGATTAAAGGTTCTAAGGTCAGTTGATGCTTAACGACACACATATCGGCCCCGTATTCTCCTCGTTTCTCCACAAGGGATACCGGTACCAACCAATATGCCACATCAACGTAGCTACTGCTTCAACAGTATCGGTCTACATCGTACAGTTCCCTCACAGTTTATTGCTACTTACATAAAAGGTGTCCCCAGATCCGGGTTAGGATCTATAGTAACTCCCAAACAAAAAACCTTAAAAGTAAAGCAACCAAAACAAACAAGAGAAGTGATTTATGATGAACTAAATCCTAAGGTATACCCTACTTATAACTCCCCAGCAGAGTCGCCCATTCTGTGATACGGTGGAAGAACCGACTGTTTTGAAAATACTGGTTTGCATTTTGCGTTTTATATTCGCAAAATATCGCGGTAAGCAAGAGTCGCCACCGACTTTTATTTTATCCAACCGGAAAGGAAAAAAGCACAGAAAAAGTCCTTTTTTCGAGATATTCTGAGTACGGGGAGTAGATTATAGAAAGGGAAGGTATTAGCACCCTTTCTATCCATGGTTTTCCACGGGCTCTTAGGTACTTGCTCATCTTTTAAAATTACTTGTGTGCGTTTGTTTTGAAAAGTTTTATTTTACTTCGTTTTAACCCTTGTTTCTGTCCTCAAGAGTGTTACGAAGTTGTTTTTGAAAACTTTGTTTGAAAAGTGTTTGGTGTGAAAATTTTGATTTTGAGCAAGTACCTACTAGCATCTACCTACTCGAAAAAAAGGATTGTTTCTATTCTTGTTTCCTTTAGACAACGCTACCTTACTATTGAGAAATAGGAAGCATCATTGTTGGAGTTGTAAGGGTCAATTTGAGAGGGACGTACGATCACTAAAGCAATGTTAGGACGTCTTAGTAATAACCCTAGAGTCTTAAGATCATATTCGAGGCAACCTTTTCGAGGAAACATTTCCGAACGGGACATTTGATCTTTGTTTGGACAGAAGGGCAACCACTAAGACACCCTATACTTAATGACCATTTACCGAAGGCAACCGAAGTGAGAGTATACCCTAGGAGTGCACATGTGCGAGTGATTTGATTTCAGTTATTATCTTTGCACATTAGGGTTTTCTAACCGTTTTAAATTATCATGCAATCTCATCATACAATCCTATTAACATCGATCTAAACAGTTAATATTTGCGGAAGTTAAAATGCGAAAAAATAAAACCTACGCTATTACAAGGCTTCGGGGTAGGGATTAATTACATAGCCAAAAAACCCGTAAAACGATAAATGAAGAAAGTCCTAGATTAAACTATTACATACCGTGAGTAGTTACATTAATATTGCAAAAATGATAAACGCGCGCGATGAATCGAAAATGAGAGATTTAGGGTTTTGACCCCAACTACCTAATTGTAATTTAAAAGAAAAATTATTTTTTGTGGTTTTTGTGCTATTTTGAGAAAATAAAGTTTAATTGAATAATAATAAAAAAAACCTAATTACTAATTAATTTTAAATTTAAGAAAAATAATTAAATTAACCTATTTTTGTATTTTTGTATTTTTATTTGAGAAAGAAATAAAAACTAAATCACAAGTTAACCCTAATTTTTTCTAATTGATTTTAATTATATAAAAACGTTAGAATTACCCTAAATTAAATTAAACTAACATTAAATTAAATTTGATAAAATAAAAAAACCTAATTCTAAATTTTTTGTGAAACTTGATTTTATGATTTTCTGAAAAAAAGAATTTATTTGTGTTAGAAAATAATTAAACTAATTAAATTAAATAAAAGAAAAAAATAGAAAAGAGAAAGAATGAGGCTGGTGTTGTTTTAGCAAAGGGGGTGTGGTTGGAAATTCTGAGCCCAATAAGCTCCTGGCCCCATTGACTTTTTCCAATCCCATGTGCTTGCTTGACCCAGGCGTATGGTGGACCCTCATGGGAAGGCCTTAGATCAGAAGCTTTGGTGGTTTGGATTATCAGATTTGGAGAGTGCATGATGGATCCTGGAGTGTGAGATGCACTAGATTGCCTGTCAAATAAAAATATGAAATAAAGTTGGGACCTGGGGATCGAACCCAGGCCCTTAGGCATTCTCCCACTGCGTGCTTGCCATCTGAGCTGGCCATGTTAGTTGTATAAACAATAACCAATAAATATTATATGATAAAAACCAAAAGCTTATCGTTGGAACGCGTGAAATTCAAATTGGAAAACCATGGAGCTCCACGTATCCTTCTTCTTCCTCCCACTGTTGCTGTAAGTTTCATAGCTTTTACCTACGGACACTGAGCGTAGGTATAACCCTGTGCATCTCCAAAACCTTGTTCAAGCATGATAAATGACAATCAATGGTACCAATTAACTCGTTGCAACCTCACGAGCATCATGGTACCATTATTAAGTTCCAATTTTCCCTGTACGCAAAACCCCTAAAACTAAAACTCGAACCCTAGCCATGGCAACTCGATGTACAGTCAATAAAAATGCAATTAATCATAACCATTAGCGTGCAAACATCTCAAGGATTATGAATATATCAAATAATCATGCTAAATATTCCAGAATTAACATATTCGAATTCAAGAAAATATGGAAACCGTGTGACTCTTACAGGGTGTTTCAAGGCGTGGGGAAGCTTTCTAGCGATTGAAATAGGATCCTAGGATGTCCAGCAATTGATTGGTATGACTAGAATGCCTTGAGTTGATCTGAAACTTGGAAATCAGTTTGCAACTTTTCTTAGATTTTTCGAAATTCGTTCTCTCCTTTGCACGCCTCCAGCCCCTTGTTTTTGGTCTGCACTTGATCCTTATGTATACTAGAATGTATTAGGGTTGCAACTTTGTATCAAATCTCTCTCAATTATGAATATTGATTCATGATTCAATCCTTGCACCAAATATTTCCAAGACAAGAAAATTCAATCTTTTTGTGTCCATGTGAACCTTGCACGATTTGATTTTGTCTCCAGTTGTGTAATGGACCTAATCTTGCACAAAATCTCAAGCTTTAATTAGTTTTTAATATTTTCATTGTTTTATTTTGATTTTTATTTGATTTAAATGAAATAAAATCAAAATAAATGACAAAATAAAAGAATGACAAGTGGAAGGGCTCATGGGTCGTGGGTCACATACAAACTCAGTGCAAGCATAAAAAGTTGGGCCCATTTAACAAAAAATGCAATTTTGGCCACATTTGACTTTTGGCAATTTTGCAAAAAGGGTCAAATTTACCAATGCATAACTCTTTCAATTTTGATCATAGAGATGTGTTCTTGGACTTTTTATAAATATTAATATGTCCTCTAAGCAACTCTTTTGGTCTCATCTCAATTGAGTCTTCCATACTCATGTATGATGCTTTGACCCAAAAGGTGTTTTTGTTGACTTTTCAAAATGACCTATAATGTCCAAATTCATATCTTCTTGTGAGTGCATATTTTGAACTTGGGAGATGAAGATGAATTGTAGGTAATTACATCCTCTTCAAAATGAGTTTTGGATGGGTCATTTTTGATGAAGTATGAGAAAAGTTATGCTTGGTCAAAGTTGAGTTGACTTTTCCAGCAAAACCCTAATTTAGCAACTTTAAGGTTTTGATGAATTGTGAGCAATCCTTGAGGAATCATGATCAAACCTTGATAAAATGATGGATAATACTTCAAAATGAGTATGTTGACCAAAAATCTTGAAGTTTGACTGTATGTGAGCCACAGTTGACTTTTGACCTAACATAGTCGATTTTCAGGCCTTTGAGCAATTGACTGAGCAAACTTCCTCTGCAAGGCTTGAAACTGGACATGGATGATCTTGAGAACATATTAGGACAATAGTTAGAATTTTGGGACCCTTTTGATTCAAACATATTGGTGCAAAATGAAACCCTAATTTGGGGTAGACTGCCTTAAGAGAGAGTTGGTTTGGTTAACCCTTGACTTCCTTGAGCAATTTGAGGACCTCACTAGACATGTATTGAGGGATATGGGATGGAAAATTTTGGGTTAAAACAATATAGATTCCCAACTGGAAAAGCCATTCCATGAATGGCATGTCGCGGTCTTCCAGTCTTTGAAGGCGGTAAGTATTATTTTTCAGTTACTGGTCTATTTCTGTATCATTTTTGGTGGATTCTATCTAATATTTTTTTGTTTTCTCATCTTACAGCTGAAAACCTGGTTTGAACAGATCCTGCCAAGCACGGAGAGGT
>CATIWC010002412.1:0-120989 GCA_948472305.1 Vicia faba
TGTTAAAAGGTTGTTTGTGTTTGTGCTATGTAATTGAGGGTGCGAAAGGGTGCGAAATTCGAGACATGGTTGATGGAGAATTACGGTGCGAAAGAGTCATGGAGAAAGGCATTCAGTATTGATATAAATTATTACTGTGGGTTGAGTCCTCAGGGAAAACACATACCAATTGGATTTAACAATTGTGGAGGTATGTGGCTCAGAGCTGATTCTGATTCACATTCACATTCCCGATGTCTGGTCTCATTTTCCCTGAAACTAGTGTGTTCAAACACATTGATATTGGGGGCGTTGCATCAAATGTTCAAGCCACTCCTCAGGTTTTGAGCTATGTTTCGATCAAGCAAATGGTGGATATTCGTTATAGACAGTTTCAGCTGCAGTCATTGAAGCCAGGCAAAAACCATCATCCTCTTGGATTCAATACGCTTTTAATGGGAAACTTTAGATAGATAGATTTGTTATAGATGTATTATTACAGTATAGATTTGATTTTACAAATTTGTTGTAGTGTTGTAGTCACTATACGGATCCTTCTGACGTAAGTAGTACAACATACTAGTACGGAACTATCTCTGCCGCAGTATATGCGAAACATAACTCTTTCAATTAAGAACAAATCACTCGGTAACAAATCACTCTTGGTATGGATTCTTCTATCAAAGAATCAGAAAAGCTTTTACTCCATTGATGATGTTCGTGTGGTAGGAATGGGAAAGGCAACTCGTGATGGATTAGTGCTTGCAAGGTGTTTGAGAAAAGTTTAGAACCAATTTTTTTTTTGTTTTTTTCTGGATTAGTTTAGAGGAGGTTTAAAACTCCCACAATTTCAAACGTTTTCATATGTGACATGCCACGTTAGCGTTTTCATATGTGACATGCCACGTTAGCTTCCATTAATTATTAAAGTTGACGGCAGATATCAAAATTATGGATGGATAATTTTGAGATAATCATTATTTGAAGAAAAGTTTTGAAAGAACCAAAATTGCACGATCGCATATTTATAGGGACTCAGGAAATATTTGACCCTATTTAATATGAAGTTAATTTATAACCGAAAAATAAATAACAGTCATTTTCATAGTAAGTACAAGAAGTTAAAAACTCACTAAAAAAAGCTAAAATAAATATTACCGGATTATCCACTATAGCAGTCACTTTGACGAGAACACGACCAAAATGCCTTCCCTTGAAATGTTGAACTTCAACAAGCAAAAAACAACAAAGCAGTGAACATGACTCTAAAGCTAATCAAAACAAAAATGAAATCAACCAATCTTAACAAACATAGAATGATATAGAAAAGATAAATCTTAATTTTACCTTTAGAAATTGGTTTGAGAAGAAACACAATGTATCAGCAGAATACAAATAACATGTTTGGATTGTTTTTTTAGAAGACTCAGAATCAATTCTAAAGGTGTAAGGAAAAAGGAAAATAAAATTAAACAATAAAGGAATGAAAAGAAATGCCTTGTTGATTATTAGGGTTCAAACTTGTATGATGGTTAGGGTTTGTTATTCTAACTTTGAATAATGGTTACAATATTTTTTTATGGGAAAGATATTTCAATAAGAAGAAGAAACAGGGGAAACATACAAATTAGGCTTCATAAAGGGATGACCTCCAATCCAAATCTTAGAACCATACAATTTCTTCGTCCAACTAAAATTGTGAGCAACATTAAGCACCCTACTTAAAAACATAATTGAGGCTACCTGAAAACTATTCAGAAGTAACCTACAATCTACTGCAATGGACTCGAGGACAACATTTTCCAAAACATAGTTTATGTAGTTCAGGGCATCCGATTGGATGATGATTCTCTCCAGCTTCAGTTCTTGGGCCATGGTGAGTCACCATCTTATAGATAGCATTTCATCCACCACACAACTGAGATAAACCCTTTCCTACTAAAAGCAAGAATAGTTTCCTATGATTCTTGATAGTGCATCCATAGGATACAAAGCCTTCCATGAACACACCTGAGTCAACCTGCAAAACATGAATATTCTTGGGGACAATTTCCAACTCAGAGTGCACTAGCAGCTTTTTCTTAGCGCCAACCTCAGGATTCCATTTGTTAAATTCAAGCACACACTCAAGGGCTACCTCAGCCACCCTAATCGGATTCAAACTCTTTTGTTGGTACAATTGTAAGTTACGAGCATTCCAAATCTTTTGGAGTAGAGAACACAACAATTGGACGCTCAACATGTCACCATAAGTCAACAAACTCAACAACCATTCATTGATCTCCATATCAGACGAAACACGGTAGCTAAGAATAGAGGAAAATGAAACTTGTTTTGCAAACTCGCATTGTAAAAAGAGATGGTATGCAGATTCAACAACATAATGACAAAGAGAACATGAAACATCTAACCTGATACCTTTCTTGAGGAGGTTATCTTTTGAAGGCAAAATATTTTTTTGCTAATCTCGAAAGAAAGTTATGGGTTCTGGTGTGAAGAAGGGACCTCCAAATTTCCTTCCATAGCCTCTGATAAGGAATGCTCTAAAGACCTGGGTTTTTGGCTACTTTCTTCTATATACTGATGTGGTATGCTGATCGGATAGAATATTCTCCGCTCTTTTCATGGTGTCAGATTAACATGTCTTTAGTGTGCCTGAAAGATAGAGGAAGGCTTACAATTTGTTTTGCTTCCTCCAGGTCGAAACTAGCGGAGATCAATTCCCTCTTCCATAAGTCCAAGTCACCATCAATATGATCACTCACCTTGGATTCTCTATCTATACCTCTCACGGAACCAAGGAGCTTGAAGTCAATATTATCAGGGAGCCAACTATCTTTGCAAACAAACATTTTCTCACCATTTTCAATCCTCTAATAAGCTCCTTTTTGTATTAACGCTCGAGAACTTAGGATACTTCTCCAGGCGTAGCTTGGTGCGAAACCAATAGAACTCTCTACAATGGAACTCCTAGGGTAATACATGCCTTTGAAAACTTTCCCAACCAAGGTGTGATCACCTGATAATAGACGCCAATATTGTTTCCTCAGAAGGCTTGTGTTGAATTCACTAATGCCATGAAAATCCATTCCTCCTGCTCATTTCGCTCGCGCCAGCTTCTCCCAATTCAGCCAATGAACTTTCCTTTCCCCATTCTTTGAACCCCACTAGAACTTTACCCAACGTTGCATCTATCTCATGACAGGTTGTCTCAGGAAGCTTTTAGCAGCTCATGATGTAACTCGGAATTTCCTTGGCAAATGCTTTGATTAAGACCTCCTTCCCTACTCTTGACAGAAATTTCTCCTTTCACCCTTTTATTTTCTTCCAAACCCTTTTAATAACCATAGCAAATATGTCTCTTTTTGATCACCCGAAGACAATTGGCAAACTAAGATACTTGGAGTGGCTCAAAACAGTCTTTACTCTCATCCTTGAACGAATCATATCTTTATCTTTCTCACGAACATTTTGACTAAAAGACACCTCCGATTTATCTAGGTTCACCACTTGGCCATATAAGGTTTGATACTCTTGAAGGGTTTCCAGAATGCGTTATGCTTCATGAGAGTTTTCTCTAGCAAAGAGTAAATTATGGTCAAAAACATCAACAACATGTGTCACCGGTGTTGGAGCATTTTGAATGTCCTCCCACACACCCTTATCTTATGAGTTCACATAAATTTGCATATAAAATTTCTAATAACTATAGTTTTCTCTCGTGAAGTTTGGGCTGTTTTGTAATCCCCTTTAGATTCGTACATCATTTTCTAATAAGAGTTTCGAAGCACAAAATTAATCAAGCTCTTGATGCCAACTGTTAGACGATGACTTATCTAGAGGGGGTGAATAGATCACCAAGTCAAAAATCCCAATTAAAATGGTAGTTTAAAAAGAGTTTTTGAAAGGAGTGCAAGCGGAAGATTTTTAATATAGAACGATTAAAGTCGTCTATACAAACCTAGTTATTGGAACTCGAATATGCAATAAGCCAAATGAAATAAAGTGAATAAATAAGATGAACTAAAATATTTGAATCAATTCACACAATATTAATAGTTCAACACAATGAACTTAGTAACCTACTCCCAATGAATTAAGCAAAAGATAATGAACAAAATCATTTGTCAAACACTTGGTGCGCGTTTGACTTTTTCAGAATTTTTTCTTTGAGTTGCGTTGATATGAAAATGCATTTATAATCAAAATGTTTATAAGATAATCAACACACTACTTTAAACAAAACAATCACAGAAAAATTCTTACGAGTCGATCGATCAAACAATGAAATTCAACAAATTGCACAATGAATAAAAGCGAGTAAAGAGATAAGACAGAGTGACACAAGAATTTTTTAAGGCCGCTCACCACTTCGTCCTCGCTAGTGGTTACGTCTTCCCTCAATTTCAAATGAAATTGAGAATTCAATTCTTACTTTGCAAAAATAGAATTACAAGAGAAGTGTTCAAGAGCAACCCCATAAACCCAATCGTTTATTGTTGATTCAACCCCTTATTTTCCTTTGATCTTGAGCAAGACCAAGAACGATAAATCCAAACTATTCACCACTTAAGCTTATCCTTTGTGAGAATCCAAATCTCTAAAGCCTTCACTCGAGCGAATCCTAATGTGATGCTATCAGCCCAAGAACTTCCAATTCGATATGCCGTTCTCGCACTGCTTCTTTGCGAGTTACCAAAATTTCAAAGCTTTCACTTGGCTGTAATCTTCTACTGAAATTCTTATACCAAACCCTTAAATATATCAAAGATCTTGGAGGACAAACCCTAGGTTTTTCCTGATGAAACCTGTTCTGGACTGGGCCCACCTAGGCCCAAAGTGCAAATAAAGGCTCAGATCCAAGCAGCTCCTCGGGGAATTCCCACAATCGGACCATCACCGAACATGCCCGACCACAGACTACAGTTGTAACGCCCGCCGTTGCCCTCGACGAGCAGCCCCCCGACCAGGGGACTTCGAGCTCGAGTCCAGCTCGAGCTCCCTCCCCGTAGGGCAGATTCTGTCCACTATAACCGTTATGAATCCTCAAAGCTCCGGAAAGACCGCGTCTTCGTCCTTCCTCATTCTTCGCAGAGCACCATCCGGGGGGGGACCACGTGCGGGACCCCACTACACACGTAGAACCTGGAAGTTCCCTTATTGGGCTAGTTCTGGTCAACCCAATGAGGGGACCTTGGCCCAGCGTTGGGGGCTATAAATACCCTCTGTTCCAAGAGGGTCAGGTATTCATCTATCACACACCTATATACTTTTTGCCTGCCCATTCCGTCTCTCATTTTAGCATCGGAGTGTCTTGCAGGTACCCCCCCCCCCATCTCACTCAAATCTAGTTCGAGCCGGCTGTGGCGGTCCAAGTCTGATCCAATAAGATCAGTGGCGCCGTCTATGGGAATCTAGCTTCCCCGTCTTACAAACTCTTAAAGACCAAAGCTAAAAACCATCTTCCACCGTCATGGCTAACCAAACTCGGGAAGACCAGAGCGTCCGCATCGTTGATGCCAACAACAACCTCGCGGACAAGAACGGAATCCCCGGCAACACCAGCAACCCCGACCATAATACACTCCCTGGGGGCGTCATCCCCGGGCCCTCAGGCCACCGCGACGGCGCCACGGCCTCATCTTCTTCAGTCCCCCCTCCACTCGAAGAAGACAATACAGCTCTCCCAGAATATCTAGCCGCCCAATTCTGGGAGGTCCCTGTCCCCGCTGGGGCAGATGCCACGACCAAAGCACTGTTCGCGGCGATCAATCAGACCAACTACCTCATCTTTGCCCAGGGGGAAATATTGAGGGCGCTAGAGGACGACAGAAGACCCGCGAGGAGACATAGGAGGCCTCAGTCCCCACCTCCTCGAAGAACAGAGGTACGTCTCCCATCTCCCCCACAGAGACAATACAGAGACACCTCCCGAAGCCCTTCACCCCGACAACCGGGGAGACGACCCCCCTTGGAGAGGGAACCAATCATTGAAGCCGGGGGGCGCAATCACGGCCCCTTACAGCAAGAAAGAAGACATCCTGGAGACAGGCACGGAAGGACGAACCAACGAGCGCACCGCTCGAGGGACATCCAACACGATCAGGACCGTCGTGCCCAACAATACCTCAGGTCCCCGTCCCTTTCCCCAGAACAAAGTGATGAGGACGACCCCCGCGGTCCCCTATCACAAGCCATCATGGAGGCTTCAATCCCCCCAGGCATGGAGAAGCCCCCTCACCTGAAGGAATACGATGGAGTTGCCGACCCAGTCGACCATATAGACGGGTTCGAAGCTATGCTGCACTACCATAACGTTGGGGGACCCATCAAATGTCAGTTGTTCCCCACAACCCTCAGGAAAGCAACAATGGATTGGTACAAGGGTCTCGCCCCGGGGTCAATCACCTCGTGGAGAAACTTGAAAAACCAATTCATAAGCTCGTTCACCGCGTCACGGCGACACCCAAAGACCGAAGCGGCGCTCGAGGCTATCATCCAGAGGCAGGATGAAACCTTGAGAGAATTCATCAACTGCTTCAATCGTGAAGCCATCCAGGTCCCCTGCGCGGACCACATGAAAAGATACTTGCTGGAGAGGGGACTCCTCCCCGGCACAGAGTTCAGAAAAGCAGTGGGCATCGAACCGCCCCGAACGTTCGATGCTCTCCTCGAGAAGGATAGGGCCTATATGGATTACGAGGAAAGGGAAGTGGCCAACAGAGCCCGTGACCCCAGAACTCGTGGATCCAGCAGCAACCCGCGCCAAGAGCCCGTTCCTCCTCGACGAGCCGGGGAGAAAAGAAAGGACGACAAACCCCGAGAAGTCCGAGAACAACGAGGACCCTCAGGGAGTTTCACATGATACACTCCGCTCACGGCTTCCCGCGAGCGCATCTTGGCGGAATGTGCCAGCATGGATTTCAAAGATGGCGGTGTCAAGCGCCCCCGACCAGCTCCTGCCAAGCCCGGGGTGCATAAGAGCAAATATTGTCAGTACCATAGGAGCCATGGTCATTTGACGGAGGACTGCGTCCACCTCAAGGACGCCATCGAGACCCTCATAAAAGGGGGGAGACTCGCCTAATATCGGCGAAACGATGCTCCTCGTCGCGACGCCTGGGAGACAAGAGAGCCGGAGGAGGATGCCCGACCATCTGACGAGTCAGTCCCCATCCACACCGCCTTCTCCGTCACAAGACCTGAGGACTTCTACGTCCCCGAGCACTTACAAGAGTCGTTATCAACGCACAGCAGGTGGGAGCACTTTCCCTCTGCCATGGTCATAAATGGTGGAGGATTCAACGACCTAACTATAAATTTGGCTAAGAGGAAGCTGGATGAACTGGTTGACTCTGCACCTCCTCAGATGGTGACTTTTGAAAGGGTGAAAGGTAGGTCGGAGCCTATCACCTTTTACCTCGAAGAGCTCCCCGGAGGGTCCCCCAATGCGGTCATTCCTCTGCTAATAAGAGCGAGAATGGCTAACTTTGACGTACACCGCGTTCTCGTCGACGAAGGAAGTTTCGTCGATGTAATGTATAGTCAACTATTCCGGACCCTGCAGCTCGACGACTCGCACCTCTCACCTTATGTGGGGTATGACCTACATGGCTTCAATGGCTCGACCTCCAAACCTTGGGGGTACATCGAGCTCATGGTTACCTTTGACGAGGGCACGGAAACGAGGCAGGTCAAGGTGCGCTTCCTCGTCATCGACTGCCCGTCCCTCTATAACTGCATTCTGGGAAGACCAACACTGGCAGAACTGACTGCGGTACCCTCTACCGTCCACTTGAAGACAAAGTTTTACACCAAGAGGGCACGGGTCGCCACCATCCAAGGGGACCTGGCCGCTGCTCGAAGGTGTTTTAATGCGGCATCCAAGGGACGCGACACGGTCGACACTGGGACAAGGCCCACCAAGAGACCAGCGACGACAGAGCCCGAGAAGACAGAGCCCGTCAAGGCAGAAGAGCAGAGAGCTCCCCCAAAGGTCGACTCCATAGCCCTAGACACCCGCTTCGACTAGGATGAGCCTCCCAGCGGCGAGCAAGTCTTCCTCCGACCAATTCCGGACGGGGACTTCGAACTCGTCCCTCTCGGCGAGGACGCGAGCAAAGGAGTGAAGATCAGTACCGACCTCCCCGACCTGGCAAGGAAGCAGATCAAAGCCTGCTTACGCGAGAATGCTGACTTGTTCGCGTGGAGCGCTGCAGAGATGCCCGGACTCGACCCCGAGGTCGCCTGTCACCGTCTCGCCATAGATCCAGCCGCTAGGGCAGTAGTACAACATAAACATAGGTAGTCTTCAGAGAAAACGAAGGCTGCTGAAAAGGCTGTAAAAGACCTCTTAGAGGCAAATTTTATTTTTGAAGCCCGGTATTCAACCTGGCTGTCAAATGTTGTACTAGTCAAAAAGAATAATGGAAAATGGCGAATGTGTGTTGATTATACTGATCTCAATCGGGCATGCCCGAAAGACGCTTTTCCTTTACCAAACATAGACATGCTGGTCGACAACTCGGCCGGCTACAAAATACTGTCGTTCATGGATGCATATTCCGGCTATAACCAAATCCCAATGGCCGCAAGCGACAAGCATTGCACTGCCTTCACGACCAGCTCGGCCAACTATTACTCCAACGTAATGCCCTTTCATCTGAAGAACGCAGGGGCGACATACCAACGTATGATGAACAAAGTGTTCCACAACCAAATCGGGGACATGCTCAAGGTTTACATGGACGACATGATCGTCAAATCCCGAGCAGACACCGACCATGCAGCCCACCTCAAAGCAGTCTTTGCCCAAGCAAGACAATGTAAGATGAGGTTCAACCCCGAGAAGTGCACGTTCAGGGTCAAGGCAGGGAAATTCCTCGATTTTTACCTGACAGAACGAGGAATTGAAGCCAATCCCGATAAGTGTCGAGCCTTCTCCGACCTCCCGACACCCACGTCGAAAAAGTCAATACAAGTCATGAATGGTATTCTCACCTCGATGTCCCGCTTCATCGCGAGATCCACTCAGCACACCCTCCCCTTCTTCAAACTCCTTCGTAAAGAGGCAGCCTTCGAATGGACCGAGGAATGTGAACAGGCGTTGCGCCACCTAAAATAAATCCTATCCCAACTGCCCATATTGTCTCGACCAGTCGACGGGGAACATTTGTTCTTATATCTGGCCGTCTCGAACAAAGCCATCAGCGCGACTCTCATCCGCGAGACCACTGACGGACAAAAACCCGTTTATTTCACGAGTAAAGCGCTACAAGGTCCCGAGAGCAGATACCAACAGATAGAAAAAGAAGCTTTAGCCCTCGTCAATGCTGCGAGGAGACTTAAACACTATTTCCTGGTTCACACAATCATAGTACGAACCGACCAACCAGTGAAACAACTCTTAGATCGACCCGACATGGCGGGTCGGATGTTGAAGTGGTCCTTTGGAGCTCTCCGAGTTCGACATTCAATACGAGAGCAGGAAAGCCCTAAAGGCACAAGCCCTGGTCGACTTTGTCGCAGAAATGACCGCTCACAACCCCCCCCCCCCCCCCCCCCCCCCGCAGGGAAAGAGCACAAGTGGACCATCTTTGTCGAAGGAGCTTCCAGCTCATCCGGAAGTGGCGCGGGGATCCTCATAGAAAACGAGGAGGGCGTGGTGATCGAGCACTCGTTAACCCTCTCTTTCCCAACTTCGAACAACCAAGCAGAGTACGAGGCCCTTCCCGCGGGACTAAGGCTAGCCGAGGACCTAGGCGCACGAGAAGTACAAATTTTCACGGAATCCCAACTCGTTGCTTCCCAAGTCCAAGGGAGTTACCAGGCTAAAAACGACAGCCTCATTGAATACCTAAACTTAGTCAGAGAACGCATGAGGAAGTTCGACCGAGCAGAAATATCGCACATCCCGCGCGAGCAGAACACACGGGCCGACATACTTTCGAAGCTCGCAAGCACAAGAAAGAAGGGCGGGAACAAATCCGTCATACAAGAATCCCTATCGCGCCCAAGCATCGAAAGAACCTCGACCCCCTTCGAGGTACACACCATCGGAGACGCTTCATGCTGGATGACCCTGGTGTAAAACTTCCTAACAAAG
Source organism: Vicia faba (assembly GCA_948472305.1). NCBI lineage: Eukaryota > Viridiplantae > Streptophyta > Magnoliopsida > Fabales > Fabaceae > Vicia > Vicia faba. Next base: position 10,085 of record CATIWC010002412.1, read on the forward strand.
GGCGAGCTCCCTTCAGACTGGACAGAGGCGGTCGTGACCAAACGACGAGCGTTCTCCTACGTGGTGCTCGAGCACAAGATGTACCGCAGGGGATTCTCCATTCCCCTCTTGAAGTGCATCGACGAATCCACAGTCCCCGAGGTATTACGGGAAATACACGAGGGGATCAACGCCCAACACATGGGCGGAAAATACCTAGCAAGAAAGGCTCTACTAGCGGAGTACTATTGACCGACAATGAAACAGGACGCCAAAGATCACGTTAATAAATGCGACAAGTGCTAGAAGCACGCCGACATGCATCTCGCTCCCCCTCACGAGCTGAGCATACTGTCATCCCCGTGGCCATTTGCCTAGTGGGGGATGGATATCCTCGGACCATTTGTACAAGGGACGTATCAAAACAAGTTCCTTATTATGGTCGTGGATTACTTCACGAAATGGATAGAGGCCGAGGCCCTTGCAAAGATCACCTCGCACAACATCCTCCGCTTCTACAAGTGAAACGTCCTCGCCCAATTTGGGATCCCGAAGGCGCTGATCACAGACAACGGCACCCAATTCACTGACCAAGGGTTCCGAAGCTTCATCGCCAAGCTCGGGACCAAACAACATTTTACCTTAGTCGAGCATCCCCAGACCAATGGGCAAGCCGAGGCCGCCAACAGGGTCATCCTACGAGGACTCAAACGCCGGCTAGGCGAAGCAAAAAGGGGGATGGGTTGAGGAAATACACAGCGTCTTATGGGCCTACCGCACCACACCCCACTCAACGACGGGCGAAACCCCTTTTCGACTAACGTACGGCACCGAGGACGTCATCCCCATGGAAATCAGGGAACCCTCCAGGCGAACAGAGATGCCTCTCGATGAGGAAATGAATGACAAAGCCCTTAGGGACGAGCTCGATCTGGTCGAGGAAATTCGATCGGAGGCAGCCCTGCGCGAGGCCACTTTGAAACAACGAGTAGCCCTACGTCACGACCACAAAGTCATCATACGCGAGTTCCAGATCGGCAACCTAGTCTTGCGAAGGAACCAAAAAGATTCGCGCGAAGGGAAATTGGCCGCAAACTGGGAGGGACCCTACCGCGTCCAAGGCGCTACGGGCACCAGAGCATATTACCTTGAACAGCTAGATGGAGAACCACTACCACGACCCTGGAATGCTGCTAAGCTTAAACAATATTATAGCTAAAGCCCTCAACCACTGTGTACTTTTATCGTCGAACATCCATCCTTAGCCAACAAAGAGGAAAAGTCTCGACCACGTAGGCGAGTCGAGGTACGGACCCGACCTACCAACCACCGAGTGACGTATTGTCGTTCACCCAACAAGATGAACAATTATATCTGACAGGGACACCTCAATCGAGCTCCACTGTCGAAGTACCCGCAAGGCAGAACACCCAGCTCGCGATAGGTAGTTCACGCTGCGGGCGTAGGACCCCGAACTGAGTCGTGCGCCCGACACGCGGATCTCACTCCATGCATTTGACACATTTCGAAGTGTGTCGAACCATCAGAAGGGTCGAAAGGATATCTCCGCTCGAGAATAAAACTTCATCAAATATCCATCACGAAAGTGACAGTCGAACATTAGCCTAGAGATGAGCAGGTTAAAGCAAAATAAACATTGAAAAAACATGCACAAAATAGGTTAATAATGAACCGACCAAGAAGGCCGGTGATGTTCAAGGTTACAGGCCATGGCACAACGGCCAAAAGAAATCAAGAATTATCACGGGCACGCAGGCCCCAAAAACATAGAAATACACGGGCACGCAGGCCCAAACATCAACTTAATGCTAAACATCCCCAAGACTACCGGCATCTACAACAGGAGACTCGGGAGGAGGCACGACCTGACCATCAATAATCTGGGACAGAAACCCGACTCCCTCGGTGTTCATGCCCAGATTTAGGACGAAGAGCTGGCTGACCGCCGCCTCGAACCCATCGGCTAGGGCACCGACACAGTCTGACTCGAGAAGGTGGATCTGTGCAACCAAATATGAACGGGTGCGCAAAGAGGCTATCTCCTCGGGCTCATCGTCAGCAGGGAGCATAGCAGCTTTTAGCTCCTCGATTTCCTTGGACAACTGTTGGTTTTCACTCTCCAACCGTTCCCTGTCGAGCTGGAGGCAATCCCTCTCCTCAGCGACCTTCGCAGTCTTTTCCTTCTTCCCCGACAGCAGGTTGGCCTGCTCGCGAAACATCACCTCAGACCGCTCGAGGGCTGGCTTTAGCTTACGAGATTTGGCAGCAAAATCATCCTTCTCTGATTCTAACTCCCTAATGCGGTCCGAAGAATCTGATCCTTCCCCGGCAAGGACCACGGCCATCTCGACCATCTTCACCACTCTGGTTTCCCTATTTCGTTTAAGGAAATTTTGCTGGTTTGCGTTTTGCGTTTGTGTTCGCAGAATGTCGCGGTAAGTAAGAGTCGCCACCGTCTTTTATTTTATCTAACAAGGAAAGAAAAAAAAGCACAGAAAAATTCCTTTTTCGAGATATTTCTGAGTACGGCGGGTAGATTATAGAAAGGGAAGGTATTAGCACCCTTTCTATCCGTAGTTATCTACGGGCTCTTAGGTACTTTCTCATCATTTTCAAAATTGTTTTCTTTGTGTTTGTGGGCTTTGAAAAGTTTTTATTTTAACTTCGATTTAACTCTTGCTTCTGTCTTCAAGAGTGTAATGAAGTGTTTTTGAAAACTTTGTTTATAAAAGTGTGTAAGTGTGAAAAATTTTTGTTTTGGATGAGCAAGTATCTAAGAACTAATCTACCTACTCAAAAAAAAGATTCGTTCTATGCTAATTTCCTTTAGACAATGCTATCCCACTATTAGTGAGTAGGTAGCACCGTCGTTGGAGTTTGAGGGTCAATTCGAAAGAGGGACATACGGTCACTAAAGCAATGTTAGGACGTCTTAGCGGTAACCCTAATGTCTTAGATCATGTATTCGAGGCAACAATATCTGAGGCAACCATTTCGAGGCAACTATGATCTTTTAGACAAGAGGGCGACCTCTAAAATACCCTATACTCAATGACCGTGTACGAATGAAACCAAGTGGGGTGTGCCCGAGGAGTGCGCATGTGCGAGTGTGTTGATTTCAGTTATTTTTATCTTTGCACATGTTTAGGGTGATCTACTTTGATTTTGGATTAAGCATTCATTCTTGTCATGCAAACCCTATTATCAAACATCTAACAGTTGTATATTTGCAGAAATTAAAGGTGCGGAATTTAAACTAAATTATTACAAGGCGTCGGGTATTTACATCGCCAAAAGCAACCCTTTGAAGTTTAAAAGCGGAAAAATAAATAAATATCCTAATTAATTATTACAAACCAGGAGCAGATACAATTATTTGAATAAAACAATAAAGCGTGCGATGTGAAATTAAATCGAATGCGAGTTTAGGGTTTTGACCCTTTTGATTAAAGAAAATCGTTTTTTTTTTGTTTTTTATTTAAGAAAAGAAATTAAATACTAAATTAATTATTAAATAAATTAAATAATGAAAAATAATTAATGACATATTTTTGGATTTTTGTTAATTTAAGAAAGAAAATAAAATAATTAAATGAATGTTAAAACCTAATGATTTCTAATTAATTTTAAATATTTACAAAAATAAATTCAAGTTATCTAATTAAAATCCTAATTAAATTAGTTAATATTTATTAATAATAAAAAATAAAGTTCTGAAATTTAATTGGACAAAAATATTTTTTGTGATTTTTTTGATAAAAAAGGAATTATGTTATTGGTTAGTAATTAATTAAAAATAATTAAATGTAAATAAATAAAATGTAAGAAAAGTAGAGAAAGTGGGCCTGATTTGGGTGTGTGAATAGCAATTGACTGGCCCAATAAGGCTGATCCATTTGACTTTTTTCCAATCCAGTGCGCGTGCGTTGACCTGCATGGTGTGCCTTCAATGCTGGGCCACCAGATCTGGCCATCTGGCCATCTGGCGCATGGATGAGGGATGAGCATGGTGGACCTCAGGCTTGACTATGCACTAGATTCCCTGAAAATAAACAAGAAAATGCAAATTACTGGAAGCAGGGATCGAACCCCTGACCTCCAACCTTGGGATCCTTATGCGCTGATGTGTCTACCACTAGGCAGTTTGCTTTGCTTTGTTAATAGAATACAAAATAACCATAATATAAAAAAAATTCAGTGAATGATATAACAAAAAAAATAACGCGTCAGATTTGAATGGACGAATGGTAGCGTGACACGCATCATCCTTGTCCTCTGCACCGTGGCTAAAAACACAAGCACCTATACCAACGGACAAAGGTCCGTCGCTACAAACAAGGGTTCCTCCCAAATCTCCTACAGGCCATGGAAATGCATTCTAAAACCATGGTTGAGTTCATCTCCTTCTTCTGATCACAACCATGGCCATCATGTAGGCTAATTGTACCTGAAGCGAAAAACCCCAAAAACAAAAACGAAACCCTAACAATGGTGGATCTCGTTACAGGTCATGTAAATGCAATTGAATAATATCAAAAGCTTGCAAATGATTTGTAGATTCAGAATATGCTATCAATTCATGCTACCTATGCCTAAATTTAAAAATGCAAAATCAAGAAAAGGGTGAGTTCGTGAGTGACTTACAATGCTCTTGAGGGCTTGGAAACGCGTGGTTTTGATTGGTTTCGCTTGTGGAGATTTCCAGGAAGAGGTTGAGATCAACACCAAGCCTTGAAACTGCCTCTAGACTTGATTTCGATCTCACACTTTTTTGGTGTTTTTGCAAATTTTGTTCTTGCTCTCCAACTGATCTTCAACCCTTATTTCTGTCTGCCTCGCCTCCTTATGTATTGTACAATATATTAGGGTAAAAAACTATGTCCAAATCTCTCTCTTTCAATGCTTGGATATTTGATTTGATTCTCTTTAACAACCTTCCAATTTTGGCTTCTTTTGCAATCTTTTTGTACCCAATTGCTTTGATACCAGTTTGATATGGTGCAAGCTGTCCATTGAAACCTGAAATCATCAAAAGATCTTTGGTTATCAATATTTTTGATTTTATTTGATTTTATTTGATTTTATTTGGTTTAAAATGAATTAATTCAAATAAAAATAAAATTAAATAATAAAAATATGATATGGACACATGGCCAAGGCTAGAGCACGTGGCCTACAATGCCAACTCAAAACAAGTGAAAAAGAATGGGTCCATTTGGAAAAATTTGAAGTTTTGGAGATAGTTGACTTTTGGCAATTTTGCAAAAAAGTCCAACTTCAACAATGCATAACTTCTTCAATTTTGAACTTTTGGAGGTGTTCTTGAACTTTTTAGAAAGATTGAGATTTTCTCTAACCAACAAATGTTTTCTCATCTCAATTTGATATTCCATGCTCATGTATGAAGCTTTTACAAAAAAGGTGTTTTTGTTGACTTTTCAAAATTACCTATAATATCCAAATTCATAACTTCTTGTGAGTGCATATTTTGATCTTGGGATATGAAGATGGATTGTAGGTAATTATATCCTATTCAAAATGAGATTTGTATGGATCATTTCTCATAAAGTATGAGAAAGTTATGCTTGGTCAAAGTTGAGTTGACTTTTCCTACAAAACCCTAATTTAGCAACTTTTGAATCTTGATGAATTTTGAGCAATCCTTGATGAATCATGATCAACCCTTGATCAAATGATGAAATATACTTCAAAATGAGAATGTTGACAAAAAATCTTGAAGTTTGACTGTATATAGGTCACAGTTGACTTTTGCCCTAACACAGATTTTTGGACCTTTGAGTAATTGACTGAGCAAACTTCCTCTGTAAGGCTTGAAACTTGACATGGATGATCTTGAGAACATATTAGGACATTGGTGAGCACTTGGGATCACTTGGGCTCAAGGATCTCGATGCAATGTGAAACCCTAGTTTAGGGTAGACTGTCTTAGAAGAGAGCTTGTCTGGCCAACCCTTGAGCTATCTTGAGCAACTTGGAGATCTTTCTTGAAATATTTTGGAAAATGTGGGAGGGAAAATTTTGGGGTACAACAACATCCATACACTGATGGATGTAGAACAACGTCTTCTGATCTTTCTTTCTCAGATCACGTTGAGCATTTATCTGCGCATCAGTTGTATTTTTTGAAAGTGCGGCCAAGACATAACCATCATTGACGAGATCAAGAACATCTTGAGCGCCAAACAACACACACATCTGAGTCATCCAGCGATTCCAGTTCTTTCCATTGAACATGAGAAGTTTAGTGTTCAGACTAGCGTTTCCGTTCATCTTCAAGTTTGTGCAAGTCACTCAAATCTCACCAAACAGAGCATTTTCCAATCCCGCAGAATCAGAAGATGTGATTCTGTTACAATTTCGTTCAAGATTCAACATGAATTCAAGAAACGAAATCAATCACACAACACCTCACTGGTTCACTCGTGTGTTCCTGTGGATCTGAACCGGAACTCTGATATCAATTGCTAGTGTACAAGGTGATGAAAAACAGGAAGAATGAGAGAATATATTTATTGCTCTGCAATGACGGCTACAAAAACTGTAAGAAAGATTGATTAAAATATGACAGCTATCACTATTCTATTCATACACAAAGTAAATTGTCACGTAGGCCCTGACAAAGTAAATTTAATAGTTAAGTTAACAAAATAAACCCAACTCAACTCGAGAGGTTAAACATGCTTCTAGAATATAATAAACTACTGCTTCTAATTAAACAGTCTCAAAAGCTTGTAGTTTCTGACTACCAACCTCAAAAACTCCACTGCTTCTGAGTAATAACATCAGAAACTTCTGATTTCAACGACCGCATCTAAATTTAAATTAGATCTACAATACGTGACTCACACCAATGCCAAACAAAAAGATATGATGCCATCATCACACAATCTCTTTAACCATAAATACTCATGGGGTGATGTTTATACCTTTCTTATTCAAGCCAATGTTTGTCATTATTGTTAGAAATGTCAAGAGTTAACAGCTGTTTTATCTAAATATACAAAATGTGATCACTTATGAAATGCTAAGCAAACACGAGACGCAATGGTAACACAAACATATGAGACACGTCGTTGTAATCTTTAAAGGTATAAAAGTTACAAGTATGTATATTTTTATCTAATACTAATTGAAATGGAGGAAGCAACTTGCTTCTAAAATTGTAGTAAAGATTTAAAATTAGGGTAAGATTCCTTACCATTAATTAAGGGGGCAAGAGATAAAACTAATACTCTGTTTTAAAATAAATGCCGTTTAAGATTTTTACACATAAATTAAAGAATGTAATAATATTGTCATAAAATATTACATTTTTATAAAATTAACTTTATTAATATATTGAAAGTAGTATAAAAGATAAAAAATAAAGAACACAGTTGAAAAAAATTAATTAGTAATCATTATTACATTAAAATATAAAAATAATAGTCATTTTAAAACAAAATTTATTTATTAAAATGTCATTGATTTTAAAACAGAGAGAGTATATTATAATATTTTCATTTTCATGTTCAAAGACAATTAATTGACGCGTCTTGAAATTATGAAAGCTTTGTTTTATCCCAAAAAGTTGAATTTAAAGAAAACACAGATGTTGTTATTGGTATACAGAAGTTGAACTACGTGTGAAGGATTTATGCACAATTTTTAGATAAAATAGAGAAATTGACAACAATGCAGAATTGACTGAGGAAAGAACAAAAGGGAAACAGGTCATGTTTCATTCATTATTACTTGACAGGTTTCAAAATCGTTTTTCAAGGTGTCACTAATAAAGATAAAGAACATTGGCACCATTTGTGATACTTGTATTGGTAATCCGTGCACATAGAAAAATTCATAAAATGGTAGAATCATTGTATATTTAAGATTCTTTGGACTCTTTGTAAGAACAATTACTCTAAAAAAATTCAATGCCTCTAGGGTTAGGAAACCACAAACATGCTCGATGATTAGATCCTTTAGTCCTTTAATTCCCACTTTTTCCACAACATTTTACAATAGTAAATAAAAATATGACATATTTTTTATATATATCATAAAAATAAAGTTAAACAAGTAATAAATTGTGTCACTATCCTTTTTGAATAACAAATGCAATCGTCTTAAAAGTTACATTTATTGTCCTAAAAGACATAACATTGCATGCATGAGTCTTTGGACTCTTTGTAGAAAAAAGTTACTAAAATTCAATGAGAAACTTCTCAAACACAAATGTTTAGTGTATGAATTAAGTAACATTTTTTTTGATACGTACCCTTCACCTTTTCTTTGTTTTGTAGCAATATTTAGTTTTTGCTTCTGACAGACATCTCCTATAATTTATATATATAAATATATTTGTGTGTTGTGATCTGAAAACATAACAAGAGACAGATATACCATATTCTTATTGTACTTGAAGTGATGTGTCCCTTAGTTTTTTTGTCTCTCCTATTCTTATTCTTAATTGATGGTTCTAAGGGTCAGCTTCGAATTAGTTTCTACTCAGACACATGTCTTCCCGCAGAATCCATTGTCCGTGATGTTGTTAGAGAAGCTGCTCTTTCTGACCCAACTGTGCCTGCTGCTTTGCTTAGGCTTCATTTTCATGACTGTTTTGTTGAGGTGTGTGTTTCTGTCTCTTAAGCTGTTTCATGTTTTGGTTCTAGTAACATTGTTTTGACATGATTTGGATGCTTTTTTCTCAGGGATGTGATGGTTCCGTTTTGATTGATAATGTTCCAGAGCCAGAAAGAGATGCATTCGAACATCTAGGTCTTAGAGGGTTTGATGTGATAGAAAAAGCTAAGGCAAAATTGGAAGAATCTTGTCCAGGAGTGGTTTCTTGTGCAGATATTGTTGCATTGGCAGCCAGAGATGCAATTTTCATGGTCCTAATTCCTAACTTCATGCTCTAATTTATTTCTATTAATTTTGCTCAAGAATTGAATTTTCATCATTGAAGTTGTTAACTAAAGACTTTTGCGTTATGCAAGCATTAGGTTTTTCTATAAACCGATTATTTCTATGTGCAACTGTAGAGACTAATCTTTTAAGTTAGGTGATAACACGTTCTTCACAAACATTATTTCAAGAGTTTTAACACCGTTGCATGAATTTTGACACCATGTAGGCAAATGGACCTTGGTACAAAGTTCCTACAGGGAGGAGAGACGGATTTGTTTCTAATAGATCTCTTGCAGATGATATGCCAGATGTTAGTGATTCAATTCATCAACTCAAAACCAAGTTCATGAACAAGGGTCTCACAGATAAAGACCTTGTCCTTCTCAGTGGTACTCTCTCTATCTTTCTCTCGCACTTACCACATACCAACAATAATTCCTACAAATCACTCTTTGTTTATAATTGCATTTGCAACTTGTATTATTGTATGATAATTTATAACCATGGTAACTAACGTTCACTCTTGTGATAAATTCAGCTGCACATACAATAGGAACAACGGCATGTTTCTTCATGACAAAAAGACTATACAACTTTTTTCCATCTGGTGGTGGATCAGACCCTGCTATAAATCCAAATTTCCTCCCAGAACTAAAGGCAAAGTGCCCTCCAAAGGGACACGAGAACGACCGTTTAGCCATGGACATAATGACAGAAAGAAAATTCGACAAGAACATATTGAGAAACATAAGGGAAGGTTTTGCTGTGTTAGAATCTGATGCAAGACTAAATGATGATGCAAGAACAAAAGCTGTGATGGAATCATACTTAGGTCCCTTAACTCCAATATTAGGACCTTCTTTCGAAAATGATTTTGTTAAGTCAATTGTTAAAATGGGACAAATTGGTGTCAAGACAGGTTCTGACGGAAACATTAGACGTGTGTGCTCAAAACTCAATTGATGTTCACATATTAATTATGATCTATAATAAGATTGTAATAAAAATGGAATGATATTTGCATTCATAATTAGAAGACTTAAAGTTGAATAGCAGATGAATATTTTTTTAATGCCAAATATAGCAAAGTCCAAGAATATCTATCATAATTAATGAGTGCTTTTTAAAAGATAATTAATCCAACAAGAGACTTGATAGATGCACCAAAGAAGTAATGATATACTGAAATGTTATACTTTTGAGAAGGGGTTCATGCCAGATTTCATGTTCAGCACCGAAACGTTCTGTTAAACCCCTATAATTACACTGCGAAATATGTCATTTTAAACTGCCACGGTTTACAAAGTTGTGGAAAATATTTAACATTCCATATCAAAACCATTAAACAATAATATTAGTTTGAAAAACAAAGACAACAACTTTTTCATATAAAGACATTTAGTTTGAGCTGTAACAAATGAAGTGATTTAAATGATGATTCATATTATTCAAGCTTCAAACAAAAGAAGCAATTATACTGAGAAAAGTATGGTATCAAATGCACATACATACTCTAGATAATAGTTTTTGTTAATGTAACAAATATGCAGTAGATAAGGAAAATTCAAGATGAGAGGCAATGCATAACCTATATTAAAATCCTAGTAGGAAAAATAAATACAAGATATAGTTTAAGAATTGAATATCTAGAAAATATATTTTGACTATAAATATGAATATCAGTATGAATCTCAATCCTAAGAATTATGCATAGAGTTTTCATGTTCTGGTATGCAGTAAAGAGTCATAGGAACCACCTCTTGTCTGTAGTTGGTGCAGTATATGCTCAATTGCGTCCTTGGTTTCTCCTAATAGTCGATGATTCATCAGGCGTTGCATCGATGAAATCAACCAAGCTTAACAAACATAGAATGATATAGGAAATATAAATCCCAATTTTACCTTTAGAAATTAATTGGTTTGAGAAGAAACACAATGTATCAGCAGAACAGGAGATTGTGGCAATTTAAGTAATGATGGTGCAATAAGGAGTGAAAAGGAAGGTCCCATCGGTTGTTAGGGTTCAAACTTGTATGATGGTTATTTGATATCGTTATTGATTAGGTGTGATTATGGCATGATATCGATATCAATTGGATGAGTTTTGAACTTTAGAATAATATTAGGGAAAAACATATTGAAAATGAATGAAAAGATAAAAGGGAAAGCTGCAACTGGTTGAAAAAAAACATATTGAAAACTGTAGGTAGAAACCACAGAGATAGAAGTAAAACTACTTCCACTTTGGAATATATTAATATCTCTAACATACAAGCTAAGTCACATGGGCATCGCATGTAGTCCCTTCCTCTAAAAAATCCACTACAGATACACCCATTGATCCATTCATGATCAACAATTGGATAATATCATATGTGAAGAACCTGCATCCTTTAAAAATGCTAACATGAGATCACAAGAAGAAGAGGCTGGAGAAAAAGGGAGGAGAAGGAAAGAAAACATTCAAACTGAAGTTGATGATGATGTTCTTATCACACAAATAATGAATAAGATCCTTAGTAATGTTACCAAGACTCAGAAACAAACAGATGATGTCGAGGAAGAAACAGAAAATATTGAGGAATCTACTGTTAAAAGGACTCTTGCCACAAATAACAAGAAGAAGAATAAAGAAAAGATTGAACATGTTAAAGAAACTATGATAACTACCAAGAAATCTGGAGCAAAAAGGAAAAAGGTTGAAAGTAATCATGCTAAGAAGAATACTCTCAAGAGAAAACCGGTGACAGCTAGTGACTCTGAGTATGATGTTGAAGCAAATGTCCTAGACATCGTGTCCTCAACAAGGAAAAAGATTGGTGGAAGGAAAATTCATGTTAATGTTCATGATGCTCCACTGAACAATGTGTCCTTTCATACTGAAGGAAATGTTAAAAAAATGGAATATATTTGTCAGATAAGGGTTGCCCTTGAAAGAGAGATAAGTAAGAATGCTCTTGGAGGTCATGAAGTTCTAAAATTACTCAAGGAATATGGTTTAATGAAAATAGTGTCAGATATTGGACCATGCTATGAAAAGCTGATTATGGAATTCATTGTCAATATCTCTCTTGAGTGTAATGAGGAAGGAAATGAGGAATTCAAGAAAGTGTATGTTCGGGGTGTTGTGTGAAGTTCTCCCCATAAGTCATCAATGACTATCTAGGTAGAAGCAAATTGACTGCAACTGATGAAGTCCGTTAGTTTAATGGCAGAAAATAATAAATATAGTGGCAGAGAAGTAGAGAAACCAGGATTTTAGGGAATTGAATAATTAAACTAATTTGTTCCTAAAGTATAGCAACTACTACTAGCTTGCTCCTAAATTATAGCAACCACTAATTGACTAGGTTGCTAAAAACTGAAACAATAAAATGAAATAGTAAAAAAATCTAGCAGTTACAAAAGCACATGATTAATAAAGTCTCCTTCTCGGACAAAATTGCTTGAGTTATCACTGTAAAACAAATCAAGGAATCAGCCACTCCTTCTCTTGTACTATCTCTAAGAAAGAGGTATCTAACATCTATGTGTTTGCATTCCATGCATAGTTGGATTTTTCGACAATTTGATTAAGGAGTTGTTGTCAAAGAATATTATAGTCTTCTTCGTTTGATCAGATGCTAAAGAAAGTAATCTATGGTCAGAATATTAAAATAACTAGCAGGTGTGTTTGGGGTTCTTAGCATAAAATGCACAAATATTACACGTGACAGGAGTACAATTCGAAACAAGAATATGTCCATTTAAAAATTATAGGACACATCACAAACTGTTAGTATGAAAACAGGTCATTGCAAACAAAACAATAAAAATACACTTGCTTATCTAATTATTGTGGTAGTCTCGGATGTTTATAGCTGTAAAAGTTCAAAAAATGAAGTGTATAAAATGCAACTGGGAGTATCCTCAGTGTTTATGAAGTGCTCAAAGTTTGAACTGAGCTAATACCAGACTTATTAAAAACACCCTTAGTCTTCATTTTCTCCCTTACAACTTCGACATCATTCCATCTTTCTGCTGAAGCATAGACATTTGACAAAGCAACAAAATCTTCACTTTTATGAGCCAACTCTTCATAACTCTTCTCTTTAAACTTTAGAAGAAACCTCCCCACTTTCTCTCCCATCACAACATCCCCATGAATCTTACAAGCACTGAGCAAGCTCCTCCAAATCAGAGCGTCCGGACTAATCGGCATTGCCATGATAAAATCATAAGCCTCGTTCAAGTTTCCGTTTCGTCCAAGAAGATCAACAACACAACCATAATGTTGTATCTGAGGCACCACACCAAATTTCCGTTCCATATCACGAAACAACCGAAGCCCTTCTTCAACAAGCCCTACGTGACAACAAGCTGACAACAAACTCGTAAAAGTCGTTTCATTCGGCCTCACGCCATCACCTCCCATCTTATACAAAATCTCCAATGCCTCTTTCCCTCTTCCATGAATAGCTAGCCCAGTAGTCATCGCAGTCCAAGTCAAAACATTCCTCAATTTCATCCGCCAGAAAACATACAAAGCACTCTCAAGACACCCGCATTTTGAATACATATCAACCAGTCCGGTCCCTATAAACACATCATCTTCAACCTTACACAACATCTTTACCGCAAACCCGTGTATGCAAACACCAATTTCCATCATACCTAACTGAGAAGCCGCGGAAAGCAAGCAAACCAAAGTAGTATCATTCGGTTTAACTTCACTCACACCAACCATCAACATTTCCTTAAACAAACACAACCCATCCACAGCGTTTTTTCCATTTTCATCTTTTACCGAACAATAACCAGCAATCATAGCATTCCACGTGACAACAGTTCTCTCAGACATTTCATCAAACACTTTACGTGCAGACTTAACATCTCTATTGTTAGCATAAAAATGAATCAATGTAGTTGGAACTAAAACATTGGAACCAAAACCTTGTTTTATGATTATTGAGTGTAGCTCTGTTCCTAATTTTAACGTTGGATATGAAGGGGAACGAGCACAAGCTCCAAGGATGAAATTGAAAGAGTGGTGATCAAAATGAATGAGTTGTTTAGAGAAATTGGTTTTGAAAAAGTGAATAGAGTGGTTAAGGGGGGTGCATTTAATGAGAGTGTTGAAGAGGAATAAAAGTGGGGTGTGAAAGTAGTAAAAGATGGAATTGAGAAAGTTAGGGTTTGGTGAAGTGGAAGAGTAATGGTTGACTAATTCGGACAGGAGTTTGGGGGAATTGAGGTTGTTGATGATTAGTTGGGCGTGGATTTGTTTAATGTTGTTATTTGTTAAGGTTTGTTTGGGAAGAGAATTTAAGAGTGAAATGCATTTGAGTCTAGGAAGAGTTATTGGCATGAGAAGAATTGGAAAAGCTCTTGGAAGAAATACAAGAATATGTTTTCTTCTTAGAAAATTGGTTCTCAGGCTATATCAGTGATATACTTACTACTTTGGTGCAGCCATGAAACCAAGTGATAAGTTCAGGTGTTACTTACACTCATCATCCCCTTCAACTTTTTATGCAAAATCCTGCAAAACAATTTCATGGTCAAACATTTTAGCATAAGCAGGGAAGTGATTGATATCAGTCATAAAAAGCATATATTTAAGCCTAACCTGATATTTTTATTCAACTATTGGTAGAAGCTAATCAATCACCTTAGTAAATTTTTTTTTTTTTGGATAGGCAATCACCTTAATAAATTAACTCCTTGTAGTAGCATTTTCTTTTATAAGAAATCACCTTAACAAGTTTACAAAATAACTATTTTTTAATGATTAAATTACTTACCGTTACATATGTGTTTTATTAAATCAGTTTAATTGATAGTTGTACAAAAATATTAAATATATGAACACAAATTTGAACCTATAATATTATATTTATTTGCCTTTAAATGGTGAATTCTAGACAATAGACTACTTTACCAAAACACAATTGCTTACAAATATTTTACAACTAATCCCAAAAATTCAACTATATTTATGGATTTTTATCTGTCACCCTCACACTTAAACTTAGCACCCCATAAATGTTGTGATTTTGCCATATTAACCTTGTCAAATAAAAATACATTTCACTTGAATTTTTCAAAAACCACTAGGACTTACAGGAATTTTTGAGCAAACTACTAGATTTTTCAATGTAAGTATGCATTTTTATTGGCGATTTAACATTTTTATTAGATTTTTCTTTAAACATATGTATTTTACCTGATTTTTACAAATGTTCGATAGAAAACTCAAGTTTTTTTATGCATTTTTATCGATTTTTTAAAATATTAGGTAATTTCTTGAGCAGGCAACATAGGCCTTGGATATAGTCTGAGATAAAATATTGGAGCAGGATCGGACGTTCTGTCTTAGCCTTGTTATCACTGCTGACCAATTGAACCCGTTGGCTGAATCTTTTGAGAAGGATATCGGGGGCCGACCTGGATCTGAGGACCCGGGTGCCGACGCCTGAGCATTGTCTTATTCATTCTCTCTTTTCATTTTCTCTTGTAATATTTGATTGGACATTTGTGCATATATATATATATATATATATATATATATATATATATATATATATATATATATATATATATATATATATATATATATATATATATATATATATATATATATATATATATATATATATATATATATATATATATATATATATATATATATATATATATATATATATATATATATATATATATATATATATATATATATATATATATATATATATATATATATATATATATATATATATATATATATATATATATATATATATATATATATATATATATATATATATATATATATATATATATATATATATATATATATATATATATATATATATATATGCTTATAGATTTTGGTGTAACAGTGTTCCTTTTTCAACTGTCGTCGTTGTTCGATTGCGATTAGGGGAGGATTTGGATCTGAGGGCAGCTAAGGATTGCTTTAGAATCCTGCAATTTACATCATTGTTTGGTTTAGAAAGCAATAAACAATGGTTGTTTAAAGTATAAATAACCTTAAGTATTTTGCAAAACAATATATGGTTGTTTCGCCTGGAAGCGAGTTGCGTTAAGATTATGCGATGTCTTGATAGAATGCTGAGGTAGTAACGCATGGATGTGCTCAGAATATGCTTGTTCAGAGGAAGCATTTTTGCAGTTTGAAGTGTCTATATGTTAGATGGAGTCTAGTGGAACATGAGATCAATTTCGATCATTTATGCTCTTCTTTATACCCGTAAGTATTTCATGTCAGGTCCGATAGACACGGCTATACCTTAATCTTGTTTACATGGATAAGGTATGAGTTTGGTTAATCGTGGTAGTGTTTCGAATTATACTTATAGACGTGGTCATGAAATTGGATAAATGCGACCATGTTTTGAACCTCGCTTTGTGTCACAAAGAATCTTACTCGGCCAGTGGTAGAGGATCCACATCCCTGCCCCGAGGCTATGACTCGGATCGAGGTGGACGTCTTTAGGCTTCACCATGCTCTCTCTCAGATTGGATAGATCCATATCGAGGTGCCCCAACTTCGCATGATAGCGTGTATTTATTTGACAAATAGTATTTGCATGTTGTGTTCATACATGCAACTCGTCTCTGATAGCACCCCAAGGGGGATTGGTTGTTGTAGTCGGACGTACAAAGTGTCTCCCATAACTCCCCTGGATTAAGTAAGTGCACGAGGCACTGTGGGGAATTGATTATTGTAGTCGAGCGCTCGAAGTGTATCCAACAACACTTCTGACTTCTAAAGGTGCACGAGATGTTATAGGTAATTAATTGTTGTAGTCAGGCGCTCAAAGTGTATCTGATAACATCTCGGACTTTGTTTGGGCTAGTTGTGGGGGGTTTTTAAACGATCTATTCAGGCGGGCAAAAAATCTCTTATAACATCCCCGGGTCCTTAAGACGGACATTGAAATTATGTTCCTGAGGAGACAGATGATGGACATGATGTTAGAATGACTAGTCTAACAAGTTAAACCAGATTTAACACGCATATGGATAGAAACACACAATCAATGTAAAAGCAATAAATAACACCATATATTGGTAACCCAGTTTACTGCAAACAACACCTACGTCTGGATGATTGCCAAAAGATAGACTTTTTCTTCCATGGACCAGACCTTTTTTTATGATATTTTTGCCCCACTACGTCAGGAATCTTTTCTAAGTCTTTTAAAATCATTGTTGAATCTAACAAGGAGGGTGCAGACCTATATTCTGGCTTTCCATCAAAAGAACTTGAATTTGATCTCCAACTATGATTTGAATCCAAAAAGACTCGATGACCCATATAACACATCTTTCGACTATGTTTTAAGTATCTTGAAGAAGTTTTATGATTACAAGCAGGACAAGCAAACTTCCCTTTAGTACTCCAACCGGATAACATAGCATATGCAGGGAAGTCATTCACAGTCCACATAAGAGTTGCACGCATTTGAAATGATTGATTTTTTGAAATATCATATGTTTCTACACCGACTTCCCACAATATCTTAAGCTCCTCAATAAGTGGCTGCAAATACACATCAATTTCATTTCCGGGTGACTTTGGTCCAGGAATAAGTAACGACATCAAACAATTTTCAGCCTTCATGCACAAATTTGGCGGATAGTTATATACTGTTAATACAACAGGACGTGTGCTATATGTGAAAGACTCATGGTCCTAAATGGATTAAACCCATCACTTGCCAACCCAAGTCTGATGTTACGAGTTTCACGAGCAAAATCTGAATGTTTGGCATCAAAGTCTTTCCATGCTTGGGCATCAGCTGGATGCCTTAACTTCCCATCCCTTGAACGATGGTCTGCGTGCCACCTCAATGTATCAGCTGTCTTTGAACACATAAAAAGTCTTTTCAATCTTGGAATCAATGGAAAATGTCTTAGAACTTTGGCGGGAACCTTATGAGCTTTTATAGATTCTTCAAGATCATTAGCAACTTCAGGATATTCAATCCACCTTGACGTGCCACAAATATGACATGAATCATCTTTCTCGTGATCTTTCCAAAACAACATGCAGTTGTTCGGACATGCGTCAATCTTTTTATAGTCTAAGCCCAAATCTTTTATCATAGATTTTGTTTTATTGAAAGAGACAGGGATGTTCAAATCTGGCATAGCCTCTTTTAACAACTCTACGAGAGCAGTGAATGATGCATTACTCCATCCATGGAGACATTTCAACAAATAAATTCGAATAGTGAATGATAACGAGGAAAACTTTTCACAACCAGGATACAACTCTTGATTTGCATCATCAACTAGTTTATAAAATTTCTTTGCATCTTCATTTATCCCTTCATGTACTCCACCTCCTTCAGCCACATCTTTAAATGTCTCAAATAGTAAGTCATCGATATCATCATGAGATGATGTTTCATCATCACTATCACCATCAAGATCTATAAGACTCTCATCTTCACCATGATAAATCCATTCAGTGTATCCCTTTACAAATCCTTTACTACATAAATGGTCATACACTACATCTCTTACTTCCTAACTATCATTGCAACATACAGAACAAGGACACAAAATCTCTTCTTCTTCAACCATTCCTTTGGTGAATGCAATATCCAAAAAGTAATTTACACCGTCCTTATAACTTTGACTGTGTGGAGGTAACTCCACCCAATCCTTCTTTATCATGTTTGGTTTTCTAAAATGAAATAAATTATACATTACTCTTTATCATATAAAGGATGGAAAAACACCATGGTTCATATATCAACGTAGCTTTTACAAATGCATAGTTATTATAAAAATTTCATTTATAATCTAAATATACACTAAACATGCATTCCAATACCAAACATAGAATAAATTGGTGAACTTTTAATCTAAACATGCACAAACATTTCATAGTCTAATATAATATGTATTTGTTGTTTCTTTTCAAACTATATAATATGTATTTGTTGTTTCTTTTCAAACTATATAATATGTATTTGTTGTTTCTTTTCAACTAACAAAATAGACTTTTTTGAAACTATAACACTGGTACTTTCATAAAATGTGTTTGAACAACTTGTTCATGCATTAAAACTACTCTAAGACTATTTCAACAAACTTGTCCATGCCTGATGCGTATTCATCCCGACCTACTTCTGCAATACAGAAGTTGACTGAGATTTTAACCCAACGAATAAAGAAGAGTCACACCCGATGTAATAAACCTTTTGCAAACTACACATTTTTGAGGCCAAAGTTAACAATATCAATCTCTATACCTTTTTATTTTCTGTTTTTATGCAATACTTTATTGCTTAGCTGTTATCTTTTCCACATTTTAAGACAAATCGATTTGACCTCTTCCTTATTTTTGGGAATGCAGCAAGCACAAAGCCATGGTTTTGGTAGCCGGTACACTACATACATAATTTATATAAAACTTGCATAACCTTACTGCTGCTACTAGGTACACTTTCTTCCCATTATTTCACTTCAACCTATACTCACATTTCACATACAATAAGTTACTTTTAAAAATGTAATTTTAATTCTAGATACAACTAGTCAACATCATATCCTACTGAAGTCTTGCACCACGCATGACATATACAATTTAGCTTGTGATAAACAACAAGTTGAACCAACCAAAATTATAATTGATATGGTCTGACACACTTTCTTAAATGGATCTTTATGTATGGAATCATAACTATTTCGTTGGGTTGCTTACAAATCACTCATGACTAAACTAGATTATTACTCTGTCAATAATTATTTGTGGATAGCTTTTTTCAGTTACTTTTCAACATTTGGTTTGTCCAGGGTTTTGGCATATACTATTTTATGATAAGTTTTTCTGATTCATAGTTGTTTTGTTTGTAAGCTATATTTTTTTCACTAAATGGAAACTTCTATAACTTATGTTCCTTTAAAATAACCAGATGATAATTGTATTTGTTTGTAGCCTATTATTTGTGCAAGTGATCACTGCATAATTCATCATAGCCATATAGCAACAATGTATTTTTATGGTTTATAATCTTTAATTCTGCATAATTGCTTTATTCATGACTACATAGTATTTAACCATGACCAATACTTTTACAGTGTCATCATAACTTTTTCAGGTTTTAACCTTCTGCAATATGGTTCATGTGTAGTCTTCACATAACTTATGAGTGTTATATCATTCTATTTTAACACTCACCTGAGCAGATACAAATGATAAAATGTTTTTGGTATCAGTCAAGTCTTTAGCTGGAAATTGAAGAACCAAGCAGGATGAGAAAAGGCTACGTTCCTTTTCTTTAGTATCATTGGGATATAGTTTCCTGTTATAATAGATATCATCGGAAGGACAGGGGTATCGAAAATATTGTGCAGGGGGTTTGATATTGTGGCTGTGATTGCATCGGAAGAGAGTTACATTATAAACTATATAAAAAGAAACCAAAGGAGAAGGGGGAGGAAGAGGATAACTGCGATTCAAAGTGCCACAAGGGTTATTTTGCAAACGCTTATAAAAATCTTGATCAGAAAGTGTAATGGTATTCAAACGGGGCCAGTTAGCTCTGTGGTTCCTGCATTCTCCTCCAGTTGGATAAATTTGGGTGAATAATAACTGTCATCACAGCTATGTAAGAGTATGAGGCCGCAGTCTGGTTGGTCTGCCTTGGTGAAAGGGTAACTAAAAATCCCACGACTTCCACAGCTGAATGAGTGTGGACAGTTATCCTGGTACCCATTTCCATACCCTCCTGATAAAATCAGCACGAGGTGACAAAGCAAAAGCAAGCAGAACAAATGGATTAGAGACATCCTAACTTTACGAGGAGGAAGTAATGGATTCTTAACATGAAAAAAGTGATGTAGGGAAGGTTAAGTACTAGTAGTGTGAAATGTGAAATGTGACATGCATAATATATGCATTGTCTTCACAAATAGATATATATCAGTATCATGTATGTATCAAGTGGTCTAAAAGGGGAACTTATTTGATAGGTCAGTTGACTTGAAAAATGGAGAAAGACTTAAAGAAAAATAGAGGCACATTAGATTAACCGTAGTCCAGATAAATGTTAGATATACAATTCAAAGTTAGAAAGGTATGGTTG
Organism: Vicia faba; assembly: GCA_948472305.1. Taxonomy (NCBI): domain Eukaryota; kingdom Viridiplantae; phylum Streptophyta; class Magnoliopsida; order Fabales; family Fabaceae; genus Vicia; species Vicia faba. The sequence continues at coordinate 31,102 of CATIWC010002412.1, forward strand.
CTGGCCATTTCTTAGTTATCCCACCAATGAAACTGGACCCCTCTGCTATATTTCCTTTATTGACAAAACAGCACATTCAGACAACGAAACCTTCAACATTCAAACGCTGCCAATTTATTTATTGTTCCAACTTGGAACTTATTTATTTGATGGTTTAACCATTAGAGGGAATATAACCATCCATATTTTCTCTCTCACTTTTTTCCACATTAAATTTTACACTGTATTCTTAGAAATAAAATAAACTAGAGTCTATACCTGGGAACATTATATTTCTGATTTTTCTTTCTATCTCTTCTCTTTTCCTGATCCTATTTCAAGTCTGTGAGGCGTACATATGATGAAAAAGGCGTCTTCAGTTTGACAGTCACACGTACATTTCATGACTTTCAATATATTTCATAGGACACGTAGTTTCAAATTTAGCTTCCAACATGAAACCTTGCCCAAAAGGCAAAGGCAAGAAAACGAGGATAAAATAGTATTTAACCATGACCAATACTTTTACAGTGTCATCATAACTTTTTCAGGTTTTAACCTTCTGCAATATGGTTCATGTGTAGTCTTCACATAACTTATGAGTGTTATATCATATAATCTTACATGAATGTATTATTATAATATAGGTTGTCAATTATGTAGACTATGAAGATTTAAACCAATTTGAATGAAATACCAATTTTTTGGTTTCATACAACAATGTCATTCTAGCTACTTCTACTGCTACTTTAAACCAATTTCAATGAAATACCAATTTTTGATACAAACATGCTTCTACTGCTACTTTAAACATTGCTACCAAAAGATAATACTACTATTCAACTTCTTATATCAACAACAAATATGAAAATGCCCACACAAACTCAAACAACCATCAAAACACTCAGATTCAACTCAAACACAACGATACGAAATGGAGATCGAAATATAAATGCAGAAATACATACAAACACAGCGGACGACTTGGACGACGTGGACGGCGGACGACGTGGACGAAAGCAGTTGGACGGCGAACGGCGAACGGCGAACGGACGACGACGTGGACGACGAACACGGCATGGCAGTTGGACGGAGTGACGAAGAACACGACGGAGGGTGTGAACGAAAGAGGTTTGACTCGGAGCGGATGAAGGACGGAGCGTCTGAGAGCGCGGCTAGGTTCGGCGAAATGTGTGAACGAAAAAGAAGGACGTTTTGTTTTCCTTATCTTATCTGTTTCTTTTTCTGTTTTTTATTTTCTATTCTTTTTAATAATTTAGTAAATTGCTGTGTTAGAAAATTTTAAATTTCTGTGTTAGAAAATTTTTTATTTTCTGTTTAATGAAATTTTTTTTAATATATATATATATATAAGTTTTAGAGAAATATTAATAATGTGTTAGAAAAATTCCTGTTTAATTGAAATATATATAAGTTTTAGACTAATATATATATATATATATATATATATATATATATATATATATATATATATATATATATATATATATATATATATATATATATATATATATATAATTTTTTATTTTCTGTTTAATTGAAATTTTTTATTTTTAAATTCCTGTGTTAGAAAAATATTTTTTTTTATATATATTAATAATGTTTAGAGAAAAATATTTGTTTTTTAGTGTATAAATTTTGGAGGGAAGATTGTCACCAAAAATTTGATAATTCTAAAAAAATTTATAGAACATTTCAGAAATGTAGCCTTTTATTAGAACTAATGTAACAATCTAAAAATGTCCCCAAAAATATTTTTGGGGACAATTGTCAAACATTGCTAAAGAAATAATATTTTAACGCTCTAAAATCGTCCCCAAAAGCAGTTAAGGGCACAATTAACAACCGTTTGCAAAAAAAATAAAAGAGTATCGCTCCATAAACGTCCCCAAAAGGGTTTTAGGCGACGATTATCAAGGGTTGGAAACATATTTTTGACAACAATCGTAAATCGTTGCCTATATGAATTTAAGGCAACAATTTCTACATGTTACCTAAAAAAGTGTTGCCAGAGACAACAAATGTTGTAGTGACTCTCCCCCTACTTATTTTTCTGAACAGTGTAATGTATGTCTTGCAGATAACATTGATCAACTACAGAAGGCCCTCACGTTTGCCTAGGATCAAAGTCTTACAACTGGCTTGTCTGACCAGATGTCGATGGCTCCTATTGTTGCTTCTACTTCTGCTCTGAGAGTCCGAATAATGGCTTTAGCCATTTCCCGAGCGATAGTTGCGACTACTATCACAGGCGTAACTCTTGAGGTAGAATAGTTGACTACTGTGGCGATTGGTTTTCCTATAAATTTGGATCCCCTACAACAGCTGCAAAGTGCACAACTAATACATGTGTCTCAACCCTTATATTTGCATGCATGTACTCTTTGTAGCCTTGGGGGGTCAAGTCTAATAAATTTTCTCTTTATTGTCAATTTTGTTGCTAAACCTGCAATAGTTATGTTGGGAGATTTGGACTCAACAACAATAAGACTCATAAAAATTAGGTTTATTTATAATTTTGGTCCTCTTATTTAATTTTTATTTTTATTTTGATCCTCTATTTTAAAAATTATTATTTTAGTTTTTTTTTCAATTTTTGTATTTAAATTTAGTCTCTCATTCAATTTTATGTTTCTTTGCGTGACGTGGCGTAATTTTAGTTGAGTTGACATAATATTTTATCCATATTATTTTTTTATTTTTCTAATTTATAATTATTTAAATTTTATTGTATTATTTTATTAATTGTGTGTTATGATTAAAGCCAAAATTTTAAAAAGAGGCGATCAACCATTAAATTGTATGTATTTCTTTATTAAACACTTGAAACAAATATATATAAAAAAATACTAGACATAATTTGATGTATTTTTTAGACACAACTTGGAAACTCGTCTTAAGTATTGTTTTGATTCTAATTGTAGATGATTATTATAGTGTTTGATTTTAGCTTAGGTTGAGTTGTTTTAAGTTAATTGTGACGAATCTTATCGTTCATGAGAAGTAATACATTTTGAAAGTTGGTGTGTGGTTGAGAAACAATGTGGTTCTCAGCTTATTTCTTGGAGAGCTTAGTTTAGGTTCTATTCTGGCCTATTTCCATGATAAAATTTGCTGTTCTTTACTGAAAAGTGGAAGAGGCCACATTGTTTCTGAATCCCCGAGAAAAGAGACGAGGATTAGTGACTTGTAGATTAGCCAGTGAACTTATTGGATTATGATTTATATTCTCTATGACACTTGTATAATCTATAACGAGAGTAAAATTTCCTTGTTAATTACTCTTTTTAATATTTTGTTTTTAAAGAAATTGAAAAGAAATGGGAATGGATTTTGAAATTTTCTTTCTTTATAAAATTGTCCAATTAACTTTCAATATGAGTATAAAGTGATATATATATATATATATATATAAGATCGCAATATGGAATATTAAGAGTTACAACAATAACTATTTCTAGTTTCCTAAAGGAATAAACTTCTCACTATCCAAGGGAATCTGTCTTTTGCATTACCCGAGACTGATTTGAACTTAACCAACAAAACTCCCCCATAAATTCAAATATTTCTTCGATCCATCATGCCTAGCATTTTCTTGCCTCTGCCGAATAGCTCCTTCGACAGTGATTTTGTAAGAATGTCTGTTGTTTGATCCTTGCTTGCAACATGCTTCAGTTCGATACTTCCATCCTTCACATGTTCTCGAATAAAGTGGAATCGAACATCAATGTGCTTGCTTCTTTCGTGGTTGACTGGATTCTTCGCCAGTTCGATTGCAGATTTGTTGTCGACTTTAATTATTGTTGCATCTTCCTGTTTCGATTCCATCCTGCTCAGCAATCTTCTCAGCCATATTGCATGGCATACGCACCAGGATGCTGCCACATACTCTGCTTCACAGGTCGAAAGAGTTACTATGGGTTGCTTTCTTGACAGTCGGGTGAATGCAGTGTTTCCCATAAAGAACACATATCATAAAGTGCTCTTTCGATCATCTATGTCACCACACTAATCGCTGTCAGAGTATCCAGTCAACTTGTATTCTTCTGCTTTCGAATAGAACATTCCAAGTGACATAGTTCCTTGGACATATCGAAGGATTCTCTTCAAAACTTTCCAGTGTGTAACAACTGGTTCTTCCATGAAACGACTCACAATTCCAACACTCAGCGAAAGATCTGGCCTTGTGCATGTGAGGTATCAAAGACTTCCCACTAAGCTTCGAAATTTGTTTTCTTCGACACGCTCTCCCCCATCAAATTTCGAAAGCTTTGCTCCTGGCTCCATTGGTGTCGAAATGGGATTGCAGCTATCCATTTTAAATCTTTTCAGGATATCTTTTGCATATTTTTCTTGTGAGATGAAGATTCATGTTTCTTCTTGTCGAACCTCCAGACCAAGAAAGTATTTCATCATACCTAAGCCAGTCATCTCAAATTCTTGTGTCATTGTGCCTTTGAACTCTTCGATCATCTGATTGTTGTTGCCCAAGAAAATTAAATCATCAACATAGAGAACAACAAGCAATATTTTCTCTTTTTTCTTCTTCACATACAGGGTATGTTCGTAGGGACATTGTTGAAATCCATTTTCTTTTAAGTATGTGTCAATTCGTGTATTCCATGCTCGTGGTGCCTGCTTCAGTCCATAAAGTGCCTTCTTTAGCTTTAGCACCTTTCCTTCATTTTCGATTTTCATGAATCTAGGGGGTTGTTCGATATAAACTTCTTCTTCGAGCTTGACATCCATTTGATGTATTTTCCATTTGTATTGAGCAACTTGAGATATGAGCAATTGAATTGTCTCCATTCTCGCAACAGGTGCGAACACTTCATCATAATAGATTCCCGATTTATACCTGTATCCTTTCGCCACAAGTCGCGTCTTGTATCTTTTGATTTCACCTTGTGCATTTATCTTTTTCTTAAACACCCACCTCACACCAATTGTTTGACTTCCTTTTGATAACTCTGCTAGTTCCCAAGTATTATTGCGTTCGATGGCCTTAATTTCTTCATTCATAGCATCCTTCTAATTTTTGTTTCTCATTGCTTCGTCGAAACTGACATCTTCAATGTCTGCCAATAAACATATGAGATGCACTTCTTCTATGTTTTCATACAAGTCTTGTAAACTTCGCAACCTGGGTTGTGAGAGTCTGTCTTCATCATTAGAGTTTTCTGGTTCTGCCGAAGTGTCTTTCGATATAGCATCTGGTACTTCGATCACAACTTCAGTTCAGTTGTTCCAGTCCCACTTGCTTTCTTTGTTTACTCGAACATCTCTACTTATTATCACCTTTTTGTTTATTGGGTCGAAAAGTCTGTAACCTTTCATTTTCTCATCATACCCAATGGGTATGTATTTCTGACTCTTATCTTCCAGCTTTGTTCTTCTTTGATCAGGTACATGAGCATAAGCCACACTTCTAAACACATTGAAGTAAGACACAATTGGCTTTTATCCGCTCCAAGCTTCTTGAGGTGTTAAATCTCCCAACTTTGAATGTGGACATCTATTCTGAATGTAGATTGCACATTGTACAACTTCTGTCTAAAATTCCTTCGACATGTTCTTGCTCTTAAGCATTGATCGAACCATGTCACGAATTGTTCAATTCTTTCTTTCCGCCACACCATTTTGTTTAGGTGAGTATGCTGCAGTTAGAAATCTCCTTATGCCTTGCTCTTCACAGTACTTCATAAAGGTTGTCGAAGTATACTTCCCACCTCTGTCTGATCGAAGAGCTTTGATGTGCTTGTCTGTTGCTTTCTCCACCATTATCTTAAACTTCTTGAATACTTCGAAGGCTTCTGACTTTTCTTTCAGAAAATACACCCAAGTTTTCCTTGAGTAATCATCAATAAAGGATATAAAGTACTTTTTTCCACTGAAGGATTTTGGGGTAATTGGTCAACATATGTCAGTGTGAATCAATTCCAGAATTTGTTTGGCCTGATAGTCTGCCTTTGATTGAAATGAGGTTCTCATCTGTTTGCCAAACACACATTCTTCACAGAACTTTCCTTCGAATTCTACGTCTAGCAGTCCATGCACCATATTTTTCTTTGCTAACCTCCTTAGTCCAACTTGATGTAGATGACCAAAACGTAGATGCCACGGGGATGCTTGGTCTTCGACATTGACTTGCAAACACTTTTCTCGAATGCTTCTCAAGTTTAACTTGTACATTTGATTTCTCCCTATTTCGACTTGAGCAACCAGACGTCCTGACTTGTCTTTTAAGTGCAAGCTTCAATCTTCCATGAGAATCGAATAGCCCTTTTCTGTGAGTTGTCCCAGACTCAAAATATTTGCTTTGAGGTTTGGTACATAGTACACATCTTGGTTTGATCCTATCAAATCATCCTTCTGCAAGAAACTGATTGTTCCTTTTCCTTCGACCCTTACTTTCGACGCATCTCCAAAGGAAACGTGACCATCCTAAATTTTCTTTATTTCTTTGAACAAGTGCTTATGACCACACATATGGTTGCTTGCTCCTAAGTCCAGGTACCACATAGTATCATTTTCTGCATCTGCTTCCTTTTGATTCATTAACAGAAATCCTTCATTCGATTTTGTTTCTAGGGAAAGATTTGTTGTTTCTTCTATCTTTCTTCTGAGTCGATAATCTTTTGCAAGATGTCCCATTTTATCACAGTTGTAGAAACTGTAGGAGTTGCAATCTTTCGCATAGTTCCCCTGTTTATTACATTTGTAACATTCGATATTATTGTAATTCGATCTACCACCTCTCTGACTACTTTCTCTGCCACGCCAGTTTTGTTGGCTTGACTGTCCTCTGTCGAAGTTGTTATTTTGGTAACTTCGACCACCATTACGTCCTCCACGACCATGTCCTCTCCCACGCTAATTTTGAGAGAAAAGTGCATTTTCGTCTCTGTTGGGTTCTGCATCCTCAAGTGCCTCATTCTTCTTCTTCTTCTTTATTTTGCGTTGTTCATGTGCCTCAAGCGAACCAGCCACTTCTTCGACAGTGATTGCCGAAAGATCCTTCGCCTCTTCTATTGCGCATACTATGTTTTCGAACTTGTCTGTCAAAGATCTCAGAATCTTTTCGACAATACGAGCATCAGTCATTGCTTCTCCATTTTGATTGAGTTGATTTGCCATCGTCTGCACATGAGTGACGTAGTCCGATACACACTTTGTCTCCTTCATTTTCATTCTCTCTATTTCTCCTCGAAGAGTCTGCAATCGAACTTGTTTGACTCTATCTGCTCCTTTGAAAGCCTTTTCGAGCATGTCCCACGCCTCCTTCGATGTAGTCGAACCAGCAACCTTTTTGAAAACTGATTCGTCGACTGTTCTGAACAGCATGTACAATGATGTTTTATCCTTTGCTCGTGTTTCTTTCAACGCATTATTCTGAGCAGTTGTGATTGCCTTTGTATCTGATGATTCTTCAAACCCGTCGTTTGTTACTTCCCATACATCTAACAATCCGAGCAGCGCCTTCATCTGGATACTTCAGTTCTCATAATTCGACTTTGAAAGTCGTGGCAGTGTCATTTGACCCATCATATTTGTCATGCGCTCTGATACCAATTTGAAGAAATTGAAGAGAAATGAGAGTGGACTTTGAAATTTTCTTTCTTTATAAAATTGTCCAACTAACTTTCAATATGAGTACAAAGTGATTTATATAGGATCACAATATGAAATATTAAGAGTTACAACAATGACTATTTCTAGTTCTCTAAAGGAATAAATTTTTCACACAGCCCAAGGGAATCTGTCTTTTGCATTATCCAAGATTGATTTGAATTTAACCAACAGTTTTTTTTTTGCTTTCAATTTATCTTTGATACGATGATTAGATTATTGCATCTTCTATCAGTTTTATCTTTTTGTTAAAATTTATTTAATTTACTAGAATTGGAATGTGATGTTGTTAATTGCAATTATATAATCATAATCTTCCATATCATACGTAGGACTTCACCAATTCATTTTCGGGAGACTTGGACAGTTTTGGAAATAATGTAGGCGTATCAGGTGGTGGTCTCATCCAGTCCGTTGATGGAGATACAGAGTTCAACATTTCGTTTCATAAGGTTAATGGTACAAGCAATGAAGATATGTCAAAGGGGAAAGCTCTCACAGCTCAGTTGCATTATGTTCCTGGTGTCACTCATGTAGTTGATGAAGCCACACTATTTCATAGGATTGATCCATCCTTGCAGGTTGTGGATGACATTGACCTTGATATGGAATTTAATGCAGGCAGAGGAAAGAGAAACCATCATAAGAAAATGATGTCGTGTCCCTGTAATGTATCTTCTGGTGAACAGATTTTCTGTTGCGATCTTGATCTACATGATGGATACAACAGATTCTCTGTTGTGATCAAGTTATGCCTGACATTTTTTTTTATGGATTACGTTAATTTGTTTCAAGTGTTTCATAGTTGGATGTCTCTTTCTAAATCTAATAGTTTTGAATTCGAATTTTGTTGGGTTGGGACTATTTTTTAAAATTTTAGCTTTAATTATAACACACCATCAATAAAATAATACAATAAAATTTTAATAATTATAAATTAAAAAAATAAAAAAATAACGTGGATAATATATTAGATGTGAATTCAACTAAACGTCACTGCAAATAAACAATAAATTATATGAGACACTAAATTCAAACACAAAAATTAAAAAAGAGATTAAAATAGTTATTTTTAAAATGGAAAATAAAAAAAATAAAAAAAATATTAAATAGAGGGACAAAAGTTGAGTCATATATATATATATATATATATATATATATATATATATATATATATATATATATATATATATATATATATATATATATATATATATATATATATATATATATATATATATATATATATATATATATATATATATATATATATATATATATATATATATATATATATATATATATCCCAAAACAATGCTCATGCAAGTTGCATTGAATAGGTAACTCACACAACGTCTAATAAAAATATTTGTCTCCTTCACCACTAGTGCAGAAATAACTTTTTACATTGGGTGAAACTGACTTTTTACATCGGTTCTGGGTCCGGTGTAAAGTCAGAAGATATAGTAAATCAGGTACTTTTTACATCGGTTCTGGGTCCGATGTAAAAAGTCTCTTTTTTACGTCGGTTATAATATAAAAATGATGTAAGAAATAGTTATAACATTATTATAAAAAATTTGATGCAATTTTTTACATCGGTTGGATGTAATAACCGATGTAAAAAGTCTCTTTTTTACATTGGTTATAATATAAAAATGATGTAAGAAAGTTATAACATTATTATAAAAAACTTGATGCAATTTTTTACATCGGTTGGATGTAATAACCGCTGTAAAAAGTCCCTTTTTTACATCGGTTATAATATAAAAATGATGTAAGAAACAGTTATAACATTATTATAAAAAACTTTATGCAACTTTTTACATTGGTTGGATGTAATAACCGATGTAAAAAGTCCCTTTTTTACATCGGTTATAATATAAAAATGATGTAAGAAACAGTTATATCATTATTTTAAAAAAAGTGACGCAACTTTTTACATCGGTTGGGAGTGATAACCGATGTAAAAAGTCCATTTTTGAAAGTTTTTACATCAGTTTGGAGTAATAACCGGTGTAAAAAATATCACACCGACTATATTTATGTCGCTATATAGATTTCATAGCTTTCCAACATCACATAGACCACATCTAGGTCGATGTTTTCATATTTTTCACAACAAACTTACAAATTGAACAATTGTATTGCAAACTTGTATTGTATCACAACAAACAAACTTACAATTACAAATTCTTCACAAAATATACAAAAATATTCAACTATTTATAAGTCTTTTTCCAAACTTACAATTACATATTATTCACAAAATATACAAAAATATTCAACTATTTGTAAGTCTTTTTCCAAACTTGAATTACAAATATAAAATCCACAAGTAGATGAGTTATAACTTCGGTAGACAGCACCAAAATCACATTGCCTGACAATAAATAATAACAATTAACATCAGCAAAAAAAATCAAGAAACTCAATACATGTGCAAAAACCACATGTATTGTGCAAAAACTCAATAATAACAATTATGTGCAAAAACCACAACTTAGACAATTCTATAAAACTCACCAAGATAAACTTAATTTTCATGTAACTCAAAGAAACATTTTGCCCAACGGAGTCGCAAATCATGCAAATTATCTTGTGTTAATTATGTTGGGTCATCAAATACCTATAATACATAAATATAACAATATAGAGTTATTTTTTAAAAATTCATACTAAGTCGAAAAACAAAAAGTAAATAACAAAGTAAAGTTATTTTTAGTACCTGCATCCAATTCTCGGTTATATTAGCAGAGACAATATCCAACATATTTTTCATCACATAGTATCCACAATCATTAGAGTTATGTTGTTGCCTTGTCTACAATTGAATGACATAATTAGTGAATATTTATCATAAATTTAACTATAGAATTACAATTTACATCACACTTACATTGGGATGAAGCCATGTAGCCTTTTTTCTATTTCCATTTGCCATTTGATTAATCCCAAAAGAACTAATACAGAAAGATAAACATCACATAACTAAATTTACTCGCCAATGAAAAATCACATAACTATTAGTTGTCAATGAAAGTCACATGAAAGATAAACTTACTTTGTAATAATTTTCTTCGTGTTCTGGTCAATTTCCCGATGAAGTGAACAAAATACGACAACTAAATTGTCTCTTGGACACATAACTATTAATTGCCAATGTCTCTTGTACGTGTGTGTGGAAACAGAAAAGTCACATAAAATATATATGTTATCAAAATTAAATAATATAAAACACAATTTCATAAAAAAATTTACCCATGAATTAATGGTAGTAAGTGGCACACTCTGTTTTCATCACGTAACTTTTCTAGTACGTAATTTTTAACATCCTATTGAGATTTCGCTACATTATCATTATAAATACACCTAGCAGGGTCCATAAATCCATATAATTCTGAAATGGAATTCTCAAGACATACACGATGAATATACCTGAATAATTTTAAAATAAACATTAGAATCAAAGTGATGAGAGATATAACATATTAATAGAGATTGACTTTAATAAAACAATAAAATGTACTTACGTGCACCAAATTTGTAGAATAGACACGTCAAGCCAATGACCTAAACCCACCAATAACTCTCTGATACACTTAGCTGAAACATAAAAATTAGAGACACTCGCACAATGACTTAATTGTATTGCCAAATGGTTATCATCCATTTTCAAAACCATGAGTAACAATCTCTGAACATCATCAACTTCCACGTCTTTTGTGCTCTATTTTGTGCTTCCTTTTGCAGCTGAACAACTTCCTTTTCTGCTTCCATCGATAATTTCCATTTTTTCAATGCATTTAATATCACCTGTGCTTTGTGATAAACCCATAGACTTAAGTGTCTCCATTAATGATTGTTGAAACATCTTACGCTCTTCAACCAACTTTTCTTCAAGTTCAGCTCTAAGTTTTGTTTCCAATATTACAAGTTGTTCATTTACGTCAATATGTTGACGTGACCTTCCAAAATAAGTGCTTTGTTTATGGTGTTTTCCAACACCACGAACACGACCTCCATGCTCAGGAGGGAGGAAGGGGACGATGAGTTGTCACCCCACCATTCGTCCATTCAAACAACGCACATTTTTTTAATTATTCTGTCCATTAGCTTTTGTTTTATATATTATTATTGATTTGCATTACATTTACAAATAAGAAGCAAGTGGTGTAGTGGCAAGCGTGGCATGGATTTCCCCTCAGGACCTGGGTTCGAATCCTAGGTCCCCCCATTTTCTCAATATTGTTTTCTTGCAGGAAATCTAGTGCGTGCATGGGCTTGATGACCACCATATGCCTTCCTCATCAGTGTGCCAGATGGCCAGATGGTCAGATCTGGTGGCCATCATTGAAGGTGCACCAAAGGACCAAGTCAACGCCAGTGCACAGGATCCAAAAAATCAAATGGATCAGTACAAATGGGCCAGAAAAATTGCTATACACACACCCAAAATCAGGCCCATCTCACTCCTTTTTTATATTTTGTTTATTTTATTTAATTGTTTTATTTTATTTAATTTAATTACTAACCAATAAATTAATTTCTTTTTTATCAAAAATCACAAAGAATATTTTTACCCAATTAAATTTCAGAATTTTATTTTTTTCATTAATAAATATTAATTAATTTAATTAGGATATTAATATTAGGTAACTTTGATTTATTTTTGCAAATAATTAAAAATCAATTAGAATAATTAGGTTTTAACATTATTTAATTATTTTATTTTCCTTCCTAAAATAACAAAAACTCCAAAAATATGTCATTTAATATTTTTCATTAATTAATTTATTTAATAACTAATTTAGAATTTAATTTTAGGATTTAATTTCTTTTCTTTAAAAAATAATAAAAAACAACAAAAAAAATTTCTTTTAATTAGGAGGGTCAAAACCCTAATTTCGCATTTGATTTAATTTCGCACCGCGCGCTTTATTTTTTCTTTATCCAAATTATTGTATCTGCTTCCGGTTTGTAATAAATAATTAGGACATTTATTTTTCCGCTTCTAAATTTCAAAGGGTTGCTTTTGGCGATGTAAATACCCGACGCCTTGTAATAGTTTAGTTTAAATTCCGCACCTTTAATTTCTGCAAATATACAACTGCTAGATGTTTGGTAATAGGGCTTGCATGACAAGAATGAATGCTTAATCTTAAAATGGTTAGATCACCCTTAACATGTGCAAAGATAAAAATAACTGAAATCAACACACTTGCACATGCGCACTCCTAGGGTACACCCCACTTGGTTGCCTTCGTACACGGTCATTGAGCATAGATTATTTTAGAGGCCGCCCTCTTATCTAAAAGATCATAGTTGCCTCGGAAAGGTTACCTCAGATATCATTGCCTCAAATAAATGATCTAAGACATTAGGGTTACCGCTAAGGCATCCTAACATTGCTTTAGTGACCGTATGTCCCTCTTTCGAATTGACCCTCAAACTCCAATGACGGTGCTACCTACTCACTAATAGTAGGATAACATTGTCTAAAGGAAATTAGCATAGAACAATTCCTTTTTCGAGTAGGTAGATTAACTCTTAGATACTTGCTCATTCCAAACAAATTTTTCACACTTACACTTTTACGAACAAGTTTTCAAAAACACTTCATTACACTCTTGAGGACAGAAGCAAGATTTAAATCGAAGTTAAAAACAAAAACTTTTCAAACCCACAAACACAAAGAAAACAATTTTGAAAACAATGAGCAAGTACCTAAGAGCCCGTAGATAACCACGGATAGAAAGGGTGCTAATACCTTCCCTTTCTATAATCTACCCCCCGTACTCAGAAATATCTCGAAAAAGGAATTTTTCTGTGCTTTTTTCCTTTCCTTGTTGGATAAAATAAAAGTCGGTGGCGACTCTTGCTTACCGCGATATTTTGCGAAAACAAACGCAAAATGCAAACCAGCATACCAAAAAATAGTCAGTTCTTCCCACCGTATCACAGTGGCCATAGGTCCTCATCATCATCCTCAACAATTTCTATTCACAAAGGAAGAATATTGGCACAAAAAGTTTGTTCAAACTTGGCAAAGTTCCACCAAGCATTCTCTTGATCTAGAGGCTAGGGTTTTGAACTTCAAAGAGGCATATATTGCTCATCTTTTGTCATTTTTGAGTGATTCCAAAAACATTCTTCTCTTCAAAAAGTTACCAACAAATCACTTCAAAAGTTCCAAAGATTTTTCATGTGGAAGGAACTTGGTGAAGAAGAAAGATCACAAGTCATCCAGTTGAATCCCTAATTTTCCACATGTGATTTCAAATTGTCATAACTTGGTCAATTTTTATCACCTTGAGCCCATTATTTTTCCATGATGATCTCAAGGATGTGTGCTTCATGCCTTCTTTTATGTGAAAAGTAAGAAAATGGATGGAAGTTGCCTTAAGAATGCAAAAGATTATAGGTCATTTCATAATTTTTGGCCAACTTCAACAAGTCATAACTTGCTCACTTTTTGGAGATTTTGAGTGGTTAAAATTGCAAAATATCATTCAAGAGATCTACTTAATTCCATCTTTTTGGGTCAAGAGCAAATTCTAAGTGGAAAGCCATGTTTGGATGCAAGAGATTATAGGTCTTTTTTAAAGAAGAAATTGAAATATTTCTAAGTATGGAAAGTCAACTTTTTTTCTCCAACTTTGACTCCATGTAATTTTCAGCTCAAGTCTCCAATTGATTCCATTCTTTTTCCATTGCAAAGTTTGTTACCTCATCTTTCCAAAGCATCAAGAATCATGCCTTAAGACTCCCTGAGATGGAAATGCCATTATTTCTAAAGTGGTAACTTGGAATTGAAGTTTCCCTGCAAGTCAGAATTGGGATTTCATGTTACAACCTCTTAACCTCAAATTATCACGCGTTTTGGGTCTAAACATGATTAGCCAACTTTCCCAAGTGGATTAGTGCATCAAAATGCAAGAATTGGATGAGTTTTGGTGAAGTTTGGATCACACTTCACTCGTGCATCAGGTTTGCATGAATTCCCTCCAAAATGCATCATTCACTCTTCCTTTTGATCCCATTTTTTTATCTTATAAATACATGTGCTATCCCATTCAATTTTCCAAGCTTAGATAGCCAGAATCACTCTGCCAAACTTGCTTCACAACTCAGAATTCAACTACTTCGAATCCTATTCTCAAGCCTTTTTCAATCCATTTTCTCCATCAATTCACCTTCCTTGATATTCCTGAAGCTAACCATACCATTACATTAAAGAATCGTGCCCTATATTGCTCCATAAAAGTCCAGTTTTAGAGCTCTGCAACTCAACTTTAATAAGTAGATTCCTTCATCAATTCTTCAGAACTTTGGTACCATTGTGTTGTTCTCATCGCCCTGGTTCTAGTCGCAACACTTACTTTTATCTGGAAACATGTTTTGACCATGAATTTTCAAATCCCCTTTCAAAACATTCTTTCCAAATTGCTTGAGTTACAGTTTATATAAAAATGGCGCGAGGGTATGGTTATCTTCGTCTTAAAGAGACGAAACGAATGGCATAGGTCTGAGCTTCTGATTTTACAGTTTGAGAGACCTGCAATTCGTGAGGCTGGAGGTTGAAGATGACCAACGTGTCACCTTCTAACCAATGAAAGCGTGCCATTTGTATTTTTTGAATTTCTGATTTTACATTTGATTCAATGCTTTATTCAGTAAAGACCATGATATGCACAGCGCGCCAGATCCTTTGGATTTGATTACTAACGCGTTTTGACTCTCATCCAATGGTCCACATCTTTTTCTTTTATTTTCTTTTTCTGATTTTTATATTTTAATTGTTTTTAATTTCAAAAAAATCATAGAAAATTCATTTTTAGTCCGAAAAATCCAAAAAAAATTATGAAAAACATTTTTGATTATTCTCTTTCTAATTTTTATTTTTTCACAATTTAATTTTGTGTTTTGGTATTTTTTATTAATTTTGCACTTATTTGATTTATTTAAAATGTTTAAAAATACTTTTACACATTTTTAAATTCTAAAAAAATTATGGAATGATTCAATGATATTGTGACAAATATTGGTGACTTTATTTTATTTTTGTTTCTGATTTTACTATTTTTTTACTATTTTTTTATTTTACCCATTTATTTTAATTTTAAAAAATAATTTCTGACTTTTAAAAATTCCCAAAAAAAATTGTATAATTACTTGACCTATTTTCTGATTTTTCTATGGTCTTATCTTTCATTTCTTGATTAATTTGAATATAATTGACTTTTTCCCCATTATTTTCCATTTTTAAAACATTTTTTAAACCCTTTAATGCATATATTAAATATATTATTATTTTGTGAATATTTTCTGGTTGTCTTGGGTTGATTTTTTGATCATGACTTTATTAACATCATTGAATCCATGGTGTTGAGTCTAACTCCACAAAAAATGGATGAATGATTTTAATAATAGTTTGATTAAATATTAATTCAAATGTGGTTTTCTTTTTTTACCCTAATTCCCCTTCATCTCATCCCCTTCTTATTGCACTAAGTGTTGTTGGAGCATGATCTCTATATCATGTCTCAAAACAAATGGTGCATAGATTGCTATTGACCGGCCTCAAAATAGGTGCGACTTCTATATAAGTCCACTTACGATTGCTTAACATAGCGCTAAATTTTGTCCCGATTCGAATAAATGATCATTCGTGGCCCAAACTTATGATTGCAAGTCCAAGTATGTTAATTTGATCTCTTTGATCCAATAACCTTGAGATTCATTGTGTGGAGGCTTTGGTTCTACCAATCCTCTAATGGATCTACAACACCTTTGGTCAACGCGGATCACTTAAACATCGTTGATCATTAAATAGTACTTGTGAGAATTCCAAATGGGTGATATACTTGACAAAAAGCAAATGCAACTTATTGTGTGGAGGCTTTGGTTCTACCAATCCTCTAATGAGTTCCAAATACAAGTTTCAAGATGGTCATCCAACTAACCACTAATTATTGACTTGTTTATTTTATGCTTTATTCTTTTTATGCTTTATGTACTATTTATTTTTTAGCATTTTACATTTCATGCCATTTTTTATCTTTGCTCATTTGAGCATTTATTTATTCTTGTCATTTTTTCTTTGCTCACTTGAGCTTCTCTTTTCTTTTCTTTTCCTAAGATACTTAATAATCAACATAAACCCTAAAAAACTCTTAATGTTACTTGGACTATTTGGTTACTATCCTTGGTATTATGGAGCAGTGGACTTTTCTGGACTTAGGATTAGAAACCTTGGCCTATCTTGGAGACCTTGTGATCTTATCTGATTATTTTGTCTGAAGCTCTCGAGGTTTACCTCAAGACATTGGGTTGCTTGTTTATTTTTGTGTGCAGGTTTTTGTGATTGCATCCTTGATTTGTAATCTGGAATTCACCCGTATACAACTGTTACTCTGCCCAATTTTTGTGAAGACTTAATACATTTGAAGAGGTCTAGTATCTTTGCTTGCTTGGTCTCAATCCAAAGAATGGTAATTCTATCTTGACTCATAATGTCAAGTTTTTGGCTTCTTGTTGGTTAGATGGTCCTTATCCTTAGCTTTTATCTTATACTTTAGGATAATCTCTTCTTCTCCTCCCATCTTCTTTAATTTCAAAAATCTTCTCCCTCCTTTTTAAAACCCTTCTTGTTTTGAAACATAAACCACTTTCATAATAAACTTGGACTTATGTCCATGCATTTTCAAAACATTTTCATAAATAAACCTCAATCAATTTAATAATACTTTGACATTTTTTTTATGAGAAGACTAAAAGTCAACCAATCTCATTTCAAACCATTTTGCCACTTTGGCTTTTAACCTTAAAATTTTTCTTAAAAGATTAGACTCTTGTCAATTCTTGTAGTGATGCAAACAACTATACTTCTACAATATGTAGTGAAGAGAGATATTTTCCACTTGGGTGTTAAGTGAGGCATTGTTGATTTTAAAATCCAAGCCATATCCTCCACTTTGAGATGATGCAAATTCTCCTTTCTCATGATTGTGGGTAGTAAGTATGTTTTCCACACGAACAATGACGATGATGCCTTATCTCTTAAAATTAACCAACACACTTATGTTTCAAATCTTTTAAAAGAGGAACTACGTGTATCCTGATTCCATATTGCACGAAAGGTGGTACGTAGGCACTAAAGGTTCGCAACTGCGGCGGGTGCAAAAATCATAAAAATATATTTCTTTTCTCACCTCCACCATCCATTTTATATACAACATATTTTTATAGCCAAAATATACAGATTTTACAAAGAGGCTCCTGCGGAGTACCATAGATGTTTAGGATGCTAATACCTTCCCTTTGCATAACCAACCCCCCTACCTTGAATCTTTCCCCCTTTTTTTGGGTTATTCGCTCTTTTCCCATTCCTTTAGAAACAATAAAGCGCGGTGGCGATTTTTATTTTGATTTGTATAAAGTCTAGTCAATCCAATGGCTTAGTCTTGAACATTTCTACCGCTATAGTCCATGAATTTTTAAAACCTTTTCATAAATAAATTTCAATCAACTTAATGATACCTTGATATTTTTTTGAGAAGACTAAAAGTCAATCAATCTCATTTCAAGCCATTTTGCCACTTTGGCTTTTAAAACCTTTCCCGAAAGATTAGACTCTTGTTAATCCTTGTAGTGATGCAAACAACTATACTTCTACAATATGTAGCGAAGTGAGATATTTTCCACTTGGGTGTTGAATGAGGCATTGTTGATTTTAAAATCCAAGCCATATCCTCCACTTTGAGATGATGCAAATTAACCTTTCTCATGATTGTGGGTAGTAAGTACGTTTTCCACACAGACAATGATGATGATGTCTTATCTCATAAAATTAACAACACACTTGTGTTTTAAATTTTTTAAAAGAGGAACTACGTGTACCCTGATCCCCTATTGTATGAAAGGTGGTACGTAGGTACTAAAGGTTCACAACCGCGGCGGGTGCAAAAAAACCATAAAAATATATTTCTTTTCTCACCTCCACCATCCATTTTTATACAACATTTTATAGCCAAAATATACAGATTTTTCAAAGAGGTTCCTGCGGAGTACCATAGATGTTTAGGGTGCTAATACCTTCCCTTTGCATAACCAACCCCCTTACCTTGAATCTTTCTCCCTCTTTTTGGGTTACCAATTCCTTTGGAAACAATAAAGCGCGGTGGTGATTTTTATTTTGATCTGTATAAGTCTAGTCAATCCAATGGCGTAGTCTTAAACATTTCTGCCGCTACACCTACAAAAGAAGTAAAATCTATCAAACTGTACACAAATGAATCAAAAACACAAATATGTACAAACTAAACGCATTTACACAAAAGTCGAGTTTATTCAACCGATATTAATAATAAAAAGTCGATAAGTGCAACAAAAACTATATATAAAAATAGCTACAATTTGCACTTATCACGTCCTTATTGTTTCGTTATTGATGCGAAAAAAGCGGGAATTAAAGGACTAAAGGATTTAATCCTCAAGCATACTTATGGTTTCGGTTGTCACATACAATGTCAATATTCTGAGCTCAAGCATACTGCACTGTTCTACTAGATATTGTCTACTTTGGTATATGTTGAAGTCCTTCACAGTTTGACAATCTTTCTTGGGATTTCCTCCTTAAAGTCCTCTTCAGGTTTAGTTTCAACTCAATTCTCTGCAACTAGATTCATAGTATTCTCGCTTCT
Source organism: Vicia faba (assembly GCA_948472305.1). Lineage (NCBI taxonomy): Eukaryota > Viridiplantae > Streptophyta > Magnoliopsida > Fabales > Fabaceae > Vicia > Vicia faba. Next base: position 50,436 of record CATIWC010002412.1, read on the forward strand.
GCTCAGCTTTCCGTCTCTATCAACGGTGCCGCTCATGGTTTCTTTAATTGCTCTAGAGGTGTCAGACAAGGTGATCCTCTTTCTCTATTACTTTACTGTCTGGCCCAAGGCATTCTTAGTCGTGGTATCTACAAGCTGGTGAATGTTGGTGCTCTTAGACTTATGAAAGCTTCTGCTACTCTTTGCATACCTTCCCATATAATGTATGCTGATGATGTATTAATTTTCTGCAAGGGTAAACTCAATAATATCAAAGTTTTAAAAGATTTTTTCAATAAATACCCTGCTGCCTCTGGACAGAAGATCGATGTTATGAAATCCAACCTTTATTCTGGTGATATTCATCCTGGTAAGATTGTTCGGATCCCCGCTTTGACCAGTTTCTCTCATGGCTCTCTTCTCTTCTATTATCTTGGAGTTCCTCTTTTCAAAGGCCGTGTTAAACGCGCTTACTTGCAACCGATTATGGACAAAATCATTTCTAAACTCGCCGCTTGGAAAGGTTCAGTTTTATCTATGGCTGGCAGAGCTTTACTTGTCAATTCAACTGTGCAGGGGACGCGTATATCCATTTATTCCTGGCCCTCTTCCCTGTTAAAATACATTGAAAAGAGCATTTGAAATTTCATTTGATCCAGTTTGGTGGAAAATTGTATGCTTGTTCAAGTGGCTTGGAATAAGATGTGAAAGTCTTTTTCTCATGGAGGTTTAGATTTCAGATCTTTATCCAAGCTTAATGAAGCTTGAAATTTGAAGCTAGCTTGGTATTTGATTATGAGTCACCATCACGGGGCCGATATCCTTAACAATCATGTTATTAAGCCGTCTGGCCCGATTAGATACCATCTTTTCTCTTCTATTTGGGCTTCTATCAAAAATGAAAATGCTTTCATTAGAAGCATAATAGTTTGGTCGGTTGGCAACGATTTTAACATCCGCTTCTGGTATGATATTTGGTGTGGCCCTCCTCTCATCGAAGACACTTCTATATCCTTTCTCCATTCGCATGGCATCTCGGATTCCTCCAAAGTCTCGGATTTTATTGTGGATGGTGAGTGATTGTTTTTGAGTTCGTGGTCTTTGATTTTTCCTTTCCTCTAGCTCCGGTCTCTCCCTGCCATCTTCCCGGAGCAGCAAGATAAGATATTCTGGCCGCATTCTCTTTCGGGTGAACTTACCCTCAAAGATGCTTATATATTCAAAGCTCTTCCTACGCCTCAGCTTTGGACCAAATCGGTTCGGAGTCGTGGTATCCCTCCGGAAAAATCTATGGTGGTTTGGAAGCTTATGTTAGATAAAATTCCTTCGAATGATAAGCTTATGTATAAAGGCTTGTGTATTACCTCTATGTGCTCTCGTTGCAACAAGCATGAGGAAACTAGCAAGCACCTTTTTTTGATTGCGATTTTACGGGCAGAATTTGGAGCTGGTTCTATAAGGCTATTAATCTTCTTGATCCGCCGTCAACTTTAGAAGATTGATGGATCCATTGTGCATCTAAATCCAAGCAGTGTAAGGTTGTCCTTCATTCCGCCATTATTTATATCATCTATTTCTTGTGGGAAGCTAGAAATTGGGCTAGATTCAAAAATATTGCTCCAAATCCCTGGATCACCATAAAGAAAATCATAAGTCATATCACTCTCACATGTTCGAACTTTTCGGTCTCTTCTTTTTCTTCGATGGGTGATTTTTCGTATTCTTAAAAGTTGTAACATTCTCATCTTCCTCTTGATTGGGTAAAATTCAATTGTGATGGTGCTTATCTTCTCAATTCTCTGATGGCAGGTTGTGGTGGCATTTTTCGTGCTAAGTTCATAGATTTTCTTTTAGCTTTTGCCGACAAGGTTAATTGGCCTTCCTCTTCTATGGCTGAATTTCACACTGCTTTATACTCAATGCAAATTGCTACGAGTAAAAGTTGGAATAAACTTTAGATTGAATCAAATTCTCAGCTTGTAATGAAAGCTTTTTCTAATTCTTACCTTGTTCCCTGGCAGCTTCGTAGGCAGTGGGACGCTTGTATTTCTTACTATCACAACAAACATTTTTTTGTCTCTCGTATTTTTAGGGAGGGTAACACTTGTGTTGATCATTTAGCTAGTTTATGTTTAAACTTGATTTCTCTAATCAATTTTGAATCCATTCTTTTAATTTTGAGGAAGAATTTTGTAAATAATAGACTAGAATTATCTTATTATATGTTCACTTCTTCTTGAAGGAATTGCTTTTGTGTCTCCTTCATTTTTGTGAGGTTGGTGCCTTCCTCTTATCACTATTTTTTTCCCGCTAATATATGAGAACTTATAAAAAGTCCTTCACGGTTTTGTCAATGGTCTTGATTCACAAGTAATTTAAGACTTTTTTTTATGTATTTGAACATTGCTTAATAACCGAACACGACAAATCATAAATCATATTTAAATATTCTTTTATGAATTTCCTCCGTCGTTGCACATATTAATAATACTAGTATAGTAATTGTTAACCATTGTTGTTTCTCAATAGAGGGACACAGCGAATTGTTAACCATTGGTGTATGCCCTAGGTGTATCTCTTAAAATTTGGAATTGGTCTAACTCAATTTTACAATTAATTTTAAAATATAATGATAATTTTTATATTTACCTTGTACGGAATAACATACTAGCATCATAAATACACATCCTCAAGTTGACATCTTGAAGAATAAGTTTGGAACGTGTCAAGTAACAAACAACGCACGAGACATGATCTGTTATCCTTTTGTTCTTTCCTCAGTCAATTATGCATTTTTGTCATTTCTCTATCTTAAAAAACTTGTTCATGAATCATTCGCAAGCAGTTCAACTTCTGTATACCAATAACAACATCTGTGTTTTCATAATTTCAAGACGCGTCAATTAATTGTCTTTGAATGTGAAAATGGGAATATTACAATGTACTAGTAGTAGTTTTATCTCTTGCCCCCTTAATTAATGGTAAAGAATCTTTAGTTTAATTCCAAATCAAAGTTTATACTTACAATTTTTAGATTTTTGCTAAAGGTCGTGTCTGGTGTTCACCATTGCGTCTCGTGTTTGTATTAGTATTTCATAAGTGATCACATCTTGTATGTTTATGATAAAACAACTGTACGTTAATTACTAACTCTGACATTTCTTACGATAATGACAAACTTTGGTTAAAGAGACTGTGTGAAGGAGACAAATATTTTTATTAGGCGTCGTGTGAGTTACCTATTCAATGCAACTTGCATGAGCATTGTTATGGGATATATATATATATATATATATATATATATATATATATATATATATATATATATATATATATATATATATATATATATATATATATATATATATATATATATATATATATATATATATATATATATATATATATATATATATATATATATATATATATATATATATATATATATATATATAACTCAACTTTTGTCTCTCTATTTAATCTTTTTCTTGATTTTGATTTTCCGTTTTAAAAATAATTATTTTAATCTCTTTTTCAATTTTTGTGTTTGAATTTAGTGTCTCATATAATTTGATGTTTATTTGCAGTGACGTGGTGCAATTTTAGTTGAATTCACATCTAATATATTATCTACGTTATTTTTTTATTTTTTAAATTTATAATTATTAAAATTTTATTGTATTATTTTATTGATGGTGTGTTATAATTAAGCTATAAAAAATGACATTTGAGAAAAGGTTTTTACATCAGGTATCAAAATATATGATGTAAAAAATACCATTAAAAACATTTTACGTCAGCTATTTATTTGCAATGATATAAATAATAAGAAAAAATATATTTTTCGCTATCTATTACATCGGGCAATGTCATTCACCGATGTAAAAGGTTTTTAGAAAAAAATATGGTGGCATTTTTGTAAATAAGAAACAAGGTGGCAGAATTGTAAATAAAAAACAAGTAAGATATTACATCGGGGTACCTAAAAACCGATGTAAAAGGTTCACAGGCAGATTGGTAATATATAGAATATATTAAAAACCTTACATTGGGGCATACGTTCAACCGATGTAAAAAACCCCTACATCGGACCACCTATCAACCGATGTAAAAACATCAGAAAAACACGTTTGCATCGGGCCAATGTTAAACCCGATGTAAAAACTGCAAAGGCCCAAACCCTTACATCGGTCCCTTGTTTCCACCGATGTAAAAAGGTAAAACACGCTTGCATCGGGCCAATGTTAAACCCGATGTAAAAACTGCAAAGGCCCAAACCCTTACATTGGTCTGTTGTTTCTACCGATGTAAAAAGGTATATATATTATTCAGTTTATTTCCTAAATGCACATTATTTCCACTGTACAACTTCCTCTCACGCATACGCCGCCCCTGTTCACGCATACACCTCACTGTACAACTTCCTCCTCGCCGCCGTTTCACGCCATTCACGTCTCCTCGTTGCCGATTCACACCCTTCACGTCTCCTCGCCGCCGATTCACGCCCTTCACGACTCCTCTCCGCCGATTCACGCCCTTCAACACTCCTGCCGCCGATTCACGCCCTTCACGACTCCTCGCCGACCGTTTCGAGCAGAGGAAATACTATCTACATGCAAGTTTATGACTCTCACTACACTTTAAGTTAAATAAAATTTTGGTTATGGTTGGAGCCGTCCCGTTTTTGCTCTTCTCAGCTTCCTGTAACAATGCTGACATTTCCAGCCAATAAACCATGAAGTTCATATGCCATATGGAGTACTATTTTTGTTAGTAAAGTAAAAGTTGCATTTTATATGCAAAGATAGTCTAGCTCTAGCCCAAGATATTGTGAAACATATAAAAACACTGCTCACATTGTGAAATATGTAGCATAGGCACTCTGGCATGAAGCGAGGATTGGATGCTTCACCCCATATGAGAAGATACAAGCTCATATATAGCAGCTTCCTCTGTTGTATCTCTTGTTGACCTTGAGGAAGTCTGTTTGAATTAACAAAATAAGCGTATTCAGCATAAATTTATTCTTTAAAATATTAGCTAAACAAAGTACTGTCATATCTTACCTTAGAAGATTATACTATGAATCCATTACTTTGTTCATATATGTTTTTTAATTACTAAACAAATTATTATTATTAGAGAGGTTAATTAAGTATAATTAGTTATAAATAGTATATATTTTATATAAAGTTAAGAATATAGTACATGTTTTGTATAATTAGTCATTCTTTTTCATTAGAGAAATTGTCTATTTAGAAACCTCTGAAAAAAGCGTTAATGGTCCTCTCAGAAACACACTGTTTATCTTTAACCTATCAAACTTAATAGAGTTATCACCTTGCCATTGAAATTTGATTCTATTTTTCTTTCTCCGCGAAACAGCGCAACTTGCAATCTCAGAATCTCCGTGAAGTAGCGCAGCCGCGGGCCCACCGTTCGTCAGACCTTCCTCCGTGTGAACATATTTATGGATCGTAGTTGGATGAGAGCTAATCGATTAAGTGATGAGTATGAACATGGAGTGATGGAATTTCTACAGTTTGCTGAAAGTAATGCTGAAAAAAGTCTTCCTACGCTTTTTCTCTGTCCATGTGTTCGTTGTGCAAATAAAGAACCAAAACGTAGTAAGAAAGAAATCATGGATCATCTAATTTGTGTAGGGATTTGTCAAAGTTATACAAAATGGATATGGCACAGTGAAGTAGAAGCAAAGTCAAATGTGTCTCAGAGAGATGATGTTAGTGTAGAAATGGATGATCATCTAGAAGACATGATGCGTGATATTGGACAAGATTCGTTTAAGAGGGCACATATGTATGATACTATATGCAGTGACAAGGATAAACCATTGTACCCGGGATGCAAAAAATTTACACGTATTTCAGCCGTGTTAAAATTATTTAATCTGAAGGCAAAGAATGGGTGGACTGACAAAAGTTTTACCGAGTTGCTTGAATTGTTGACCGAAATGCTTCCAGAAGGTAATGTAATGCCAAGTCGTTATTACGAGGTGAAGAAAATATTGTGTCCGATGGGTTTGGAGTATGAAAAGATACATGCATGCCCTAATGATTGCATATTATACAGAAAAGAGTATGTAAACTATAATCATTATCCGAAGTGAAAGGCTTCACGCTACAAAAATAAAGATGGTGAATCAATTGATGATGAGGTGGTCAAAAAGGGTCCTCCTGCGAAAGTGGTATGGTACCTATCAATAATTTCAAGGTTCAAGAGATTATTCGCCAATGCAGATGACGCAAAGAATCTTAGATGGCATGCAGAAGAAAGAAAATATGATGGACAAATTCGTCATGTAGATGATTCTTTGCAATGGAAGAAAATAGATTCTTTGTTTCCAAATTTTAGCAAAGAGTCGAGAAACCTTAGACTTGGACTTGCTACTGATGGAATGAATCTGTTTGGTAATCTGAGTACTAACCATAGTTCTTGGCATGTTCTACTGATGATTTACAACCTATCTCCTAGGCTGTGCATGAAGCGTAAATATATTATGTTATCAATGATGATATCGGGCCCAAAACAACCAGGAAATGACATAGACGTTTATCTAAGTCCACTGATTGATGATTTAAGAGTGTTGTGGGAGTAAGGGGTGGATGTTTTTTATGTGTGTTCTGGTGAACAGTTCAATATGCGTGCCATGTTGTTTTGCACCATCAACGATTTTCCGGCATATGGTAATTTGTCTGGGTATAAAGTTAAAGGGCATAATGTGTGTCCTATATGTGAAAAAGACACTTGTTACCATCAGCTTGAAAAAGGAAAGAAGACCGTTTATCTCGGGCATCAAAAATTTCTAAAACGTTATCATCCATATCGTAGATTGCGGAAAGCTTTCAATAGGGAACAAGAGCATGGTGTTGCTCCAAAGCCCTTGTCTGGAGAGGAAGTTTATCAGCAACAACAGGGACTTGATGTTGTCTTTGGAAATTACCAAAAACGATCTACTGTGAAAAATGTATGGAAAAAGAGATCTATTTTCTTCGATCTTCCATATTGGTCTAGTCTTGATGTAAGACATTGTATTGATGTGATGCATGTGGAGAAAAATGTATGCGATAGTGTAATCGGAACACTTCTCAACATTCAAGGCAAGATAAAAGATGGTATTAATGCTCGTCTGGATTTGGGTTTGATGGGTATACGAGAAGAGTTAACTCCACAATATATAGGTAACAAGACATATTTGCCTCCTGCCTGCTACACTTTGTCTAAAAAAGAGAAAACAAGTTTTTATGAGTGTTTACAAAGTATCAAAGTGCCGCATGGTTACTCATCAAATGTCAAGAGGCTTGTATCAATTAAAGATTTTAAATTAGTTGGCTTAAAATCTCACGACTGTCATGTCTTAATGCAACAACTACTACCATTGGCTATTCGTGCGATATTGCCTAACAACGTAAGGAAGACTATAACTAGGTTGTGCTTATTTTTCAATGTAATTTGTTGTAAAGCCATTGATCCACTAAAGTTAGACGATTTGGAAAATGAGGCTGCAGTTATCTTGTGCCAATTATAGATGTATTTTCCTCCTTCATTTTTTGACATTATGGTTCACTTGATTGTTCATCTAGTAAGGGAGATTAGATTATGTGGTCCAGTTTTTTTACGGTGGATGTATCCAATAGAGCGATACATGAAGATTCTAAAAGGGTATACAAAAAACCCACACCGTCTGGAAGCATCGATTATTGAGAGGTACATTACAGAAGAAGCAATTGAGTTTTGTTCTAACTATTTGTCAGGAGTGGATGTTGTAGGGGTTCCCAAGTCTCGTCATGATGGAAGATATGAGGGTGTGGGTACACAAGGTTTAAAAGTCAAGAGCTTAAGTATTGATGTGGTTGTTCAAGTGCATTTGTATATATTGAATAACATAGATGAAGTTCAACCTTACTTATCTGCTCACAAAAGCATCATAAAGAAAAAGTACCCCAAGATGAATGAAAGAGGGTTGTTAAAAGAGCATAATAAGAGTTTCTCTGAGTGGTTTAAAGAAAGAATTGCTAATGAAGATAGTGTTTCTAATACAATTAAGTGGTTGTATTACGGGCCTAAATGTAACATAATAACTTGGAGTGGATATGATATTAATAAAACCTCTTTTTATATAAAGGCAAAGGATGACCGTAGTACCACGCAAAATAGTGGAGTAATGATTGTGGTCGAGTCCATGCACTTCTCTAGTGCTAAAGATAAAACCCGGTTATGGCATCTACACCGTACTTTGGGGTGATTGAATAGATTTGCGAAGTTAATTATGTTGTGTTTAAAGTTCCTGTATTTAAATGAAAATGGATTGATATCAACAGTGGTGTAAGAATCGATGAATTTTGAGTTACATTGGTTGATCTTAGCAAGTTAGCTTATGCGAACGAACCATTCATCATGGCATCTCAAGCAAAACAAGTGTTTTATGTCACAAATCCTTCTAATAAAAAGTGGTCAGTGGTTTTACAAGGAAAGGTCCATGATAGTGATGAAAATCATGATGAGAATCTTGATATTTCTGAAACTCATCATTTCTCAACAAATGTGACTACATTCATTGAAGAAAATGAAGGGGATGATGTGCATGCTATTCGCATAGACCATGAAGAAGGGATATGGGAGGACTAGTAAGATTTTTTGTATAAGTTAATTCCACGTTACTTTATTTTCTAATTGTTTCTATTTTGTGCTTAATTTTATTTCTAAGTGTTTTTATTTTGTGCTTAATATTATTTCTAATTATTTTTGTTTTGTGTAAACAGATACATGGGTGATTCAAACGACAACCCTTCTTCATCTAGTAACCCCAATAAAAGAAGAGTTAGAGGTCTCACTTTAATGACACAAATTGACAAAGTTCATCAAACAGGTGAAAAGATAAAGGTCGAGTTTAATGCAAGAACCTATGAATGTATTGGTGTTGGTAAAAATGCCACACATTTCAAGAGTTATATAGCATCTTTTGCTCAGCAGTACTGTAGTATTGTGAAAAATGATTGGAAAGAAGTAGATGAAGGCGTAAAATATGCTATTTGGACTGATATTCAGGTATTTTAAATACAATACTTTATTATATTTTATAATCATATACTAATTAACAACATATGACATATACTATATTTGTAGGCTCATTTTACTATTCCAGAATGTAAAGATCCAAAGAAGGATAGGTTGAAGAAAGAATGGATTAAATATGCGGGAGAGCGATGGAGAGGTTTTAAGACACAACTCACAGATAGATATATTAATCATCCCATAGAAAATGACCATCCTCCATATGTCAAGTATAACTTTATTACGGAAGACGCATGGAAAGAGTTTCTCAAGATTCGAGATACCCCTGAATTTAAGGTTAGTAGGAGTTATATGTTTTTGTGTGCATAACATTTTTATTATATTTAGTGATTAATTACTTGTTTGAGTTTATAATAGGAAAAAAGTCAAAAGGGTAAGGATAATATGGCTAAGAATGTATACCCACATGTATTGTCTCGTGGAGGGTATCGCTTGCTTGAGGAGAAAATTATGAAAGAAAAGTCATCATCGAGAGATAATTCCACATTAGATGATAATGGTAGTCCAACTCCACTATCACGCCATGAGTTATGGAAGAGAGCACGACAAAAGAAAGAAGGAGAATACACATCAAAATCTACACAAGAGGTTGCTGAAAAAATTGTAAGTAAACAACAAAAAATTATTCAAGTATCATTATATTTGTGATTGATTAATTGTTGTTTTTGCATTTTGTAGGATTCTCTAGTTCAAGAAGCTGAAAAAGGTGCAATTGTTTCGGATGGACGTAACGATACCCACAGACGCTGTCCGTCGCTACAAGTCATGTTCATTCCAAAATCTCGTACAGGCCATGGAAATGATTTCTAAGACCATGGTTGAGGTCGTCTCATCCTCCTGATTGCAACCATGCCCATTATGAAGGCTAATTATTTCTGAAACAAAAAGCCCTAAAACCAAATACAAAACTCTAGCAATGGTAATTCATGATATAGGTCATATAAATGAAATTGGCTATTGTAAAAAGCTTGCAAATGATATGGTGATCAAGAATATGCCAATATTTTACACAATGGATGCAAGAATAGAGCTAATCGAATTCAAGAAAATGGTGGTTCCGTGAACGACTTACAGTGCACTGGGGGGCTTGAAAACGCGTGGTTTTGCTTGCTTTAGATTCCTGAGATTGCCATGAAGAGATTGAGACATGTACCAAGCCTTGAGGACGCCTCTAACCTTTGTTTCGATCTCACACTTTTCTTGTATTTTTTTCCAGATTTTGTTCTCTCCCTCTTCCTGATCTCCAACCTTGATTTTGGTCTGCACGCCACCCTTATGTATTGTACAATGCATTAGGTTGGAATACCCTGTCCAAATCTTCTTCTTTCAATGATTTTGATATGGATTTGATTTGCTTTGAACAACTTTCCAAAATTGCCCTTTCTCAATCTTTTTGTGCACTCTAAGACTTGGCACGAATTTGAATGGTGCTAGCTGTATAATGAAGCCTGAAATAATCAAAAAGATCCTTTGTTATCAATGCTTTGGATTTTATTTGATTTATTTTGATTTAAATCCAATTAATTCAAATAAAAATCAAAATAATTAATAAAAATATGATATGGACAAGTGGAAAAGGATAGAGCACGTGGGCCACAATTCCAACTCAAAACAAGTTAAAAAGAATGGGCCCATTTGGCAAAATTTGAAGTTTTGGGGATAGTTGACTTTTGGCAATTTTGCAAAAAAGGTCAACTTCAACAATGCCTAACTTCCTCAATTTTGAATCTTTGGAGGTTTTCTTGGACTTTTTAGAAAGCTTGAGATGTACTTTAATCAACCCTTTTGGTCTCATCTCAATTTGATATTCCATTCTCAATTATGAAGCTTTGACAAAAAACGTGTTTTTGTTGACTTTTCAAAATGACCTATAATGTCCAAATTCATAACTTCTTGTGAGTGCATATTTTGATCTTGGGAGATGAAGATTGATTGTAGGAAATTTCATCATCTTCAAAATGAGCTTTGGATGGGTCATTTCTCATAAAGTATGAGAAAGTTATGCTTAGTCAAAGTTGAGTTGACTTTTCCTACAAAACCCTAATTTAGCAACTTTTGAATCTTGATGAATTATGAGCAATCCTTGATGAATCGTGATCAACCCTTGATCAAATGATGAAATATACTTCAAAATGATAATTTTGATAAAAAATCTTGAAGTTTGACTGTATGTAGGTCACAGTTGACTTTTGCCCTAGCATAGTCGATTTTTGGACCTTTGAGCAATTGACTTAGCAAACTTTCTCTGCAAGGCTTGAAACTTGACATGGATGATCTTGAGAACATATTAGGACATTGGTGAGCACTTGCGGTCACTTGGACTCAAGGATCTTGATGCAACATGAAACCCTAATTTGGGTAGACTGTCTTAGGAGAGAGCTTGTCTGGCCAACCCTTGGACTACCTTGAGCAACTTGAGGATCTTTCTTGCAATATTTTGAGAAGTATGGGAGGGAAAATTTTGGGGTACAACAGCTGCCCCTGTTCAATCTTCTTAAACCTGAGGGTGGAGATTGGCTTTCGTGCCTTTCGTAATCCAAAGGTGGAAGATGATTGAACACTAGAGTGCCCAGAAATTTACACTCGCATGAAGTGGTAATCGTCTTGTGATATTGGGAATGGGCTTACAGATTCCATTTGGAAATTGCTGACGAGGGGATGGGCTTAAAGATGCCATCTGAAGGAGTGTCGGTCGCTTAAGAGATTCCCTAGCGAGGGCTTGTATACCTGTTGTTGAGGAAGATTCCGCTGGGGAAATCTGATCTTCGTTGAGAGAAGTAGAAATTTAGGAGCTTCGTCATCTGTTATTCTGCTGGTGAGTCGACTCTTATTGATATTTAGGAACTTCGATAGTCCTTACTCAACGGAGGAAACATTTTTGCTGATATTTAGGAGCTCGTCCGTAATTCAACTGAGGTGTCGAGATTTAGGAACTCGTCCGTAATTCAACTAAGGTATCGAGATTTAGGAACTCGTCCGTAATTCAACTGAGGTGTCGAGATTTAGAAACTTGTCCATAATTCAACTGAGGTGTCGAGATTTAGGAACTCGTCCGTAATTCAACTGGGGGAAACATCTTCGTCGAGATTTAAGAACTCGCCCGTAATTCAACTGAGAAAACTTCTCTGCTGAGATTTAGGAACATGTCTGTAATTCAACGGAGGAACACTTTTGCTGAGATTTAGGAACTTTCCTGTAATTCAACTGGGGGAAACATCTTCGTAGAGATTTAAGAACTCACTCGTACTTCAACTGAGAAAACTTCTCTGTTGAGATTTAGGAACTTGTCTGTAATTCAACGGAGGAACACTTTTGCTGAGATTTAGGAACCTGCCCGTAATTCAACTGAGAAAAACATCTCTGCTGAGATTTAGGAACTCGTCTATAATTCAACTCGGGGAAACATCTTCGTCGAGATTTAAGAACTCGCACGTAATTCAACTGAGAAAACTTCTCTGCTGAGATTTAGGAACTTGTCTGTAATTCAACGGAGGAACACTTTTGCTGAGATTTAGGAACTTGCCCGTAATTCAACTGAGAAAAACATCTCTACTGAGATTTAGGAACTCGTCCGTAATTTAACTGGGGGAAACATCTTCGTCGAGATTTAGGAACTCGCCCGTAATTCAACCGAGAAAACTTCTCTGCTGAGATTTAGGAACTCGCCCGTAATTCAATAGAGGAACACTTTTGCTGAGATTTAGGAACTTGCCCGTAATTCAACTTAGAAAAACATCTCTGCTGAGATTTAGGAACTCGTCTGTAATTCAACTGGGGGAAACATCTTCGTCGAGATTTAGGAACTCGCCCGTAATTCAACTGAGAAAACTTTTATGCTGAGATTTAGGAACTTGTCTGTAATTCAACGGAGGAACACTTTTGTTGAGATTTAGGAACCTGCCCGTAATTAAACTGAGAAAAACATCTCTATTGAGATTTAGGAACTCGTCCGTAATTCAACTGGGGGAAACATCTTCGTCGAGATTTAGGAACTCGCCCGTAATTCAACTGAGAAAACTTCTCTGCTGAGATTTAGGAACTTGTCTGTAATTCAACAGAGGAACACTTTTGCCGAGATTTAGGAACCTGCCCGTAATTCAACCGAGAAAAACATCTCTGCTGAGATTTAAGAACTCGCCCGTAATTCAACTGGGGGAAACATCTTCGTCAAGATTTAAGAACTCGCCCGTACTTCAACTGAGAAAAAAGCTTCACAGCTTGAATTTTGTGAGAATTTGCTTGTATCTTTCCTGAAAGGTAAAAGTTAGCTGTATGTAATGCATGATATGTATCAAGAAATGATGTTCTCAAAATAAATGAGATTGTGATTGTATGATGCGTATATGCATGTGTCATGATGTATGAAAATGTGATGTTTGTAGCTGGGGAAAATAAATCTCGGATAGCTGCTGGAGAAAAAGAGTTGAATTCTTCATTTCCGCTGGGGATAGTGGATGAAGATGATTGTGAGAATAAACCTGTAGGAGAGGATAACTTTGCTGGGGAATAAACTGATGAGGAGATGGCTCTGTGGGGAGGATATGCTCTGCTGAGGATTCCGTGGATAAATTCAGCTGGGGATGAATTACCGCTGCTAGTGATACTGAATCCTGTTGGGGATTGAGTTTCCGTTTGTGCAAGGAATGAACTCCATTGGGGATGATCTTTCAGCTGCAACTTCACTGGGGATAACCTTTTAGGCTCTACTGGGGACAATCTTCCAGAGTCTACTGGGGAAGGTTTTCCAGACTCCACTGGGGATATATTTTTTATACTCCACTGGGGATAATTGTCTAGTGCTGATGATGGATAAATTCTGCTTGGGGAGCATTTTACCGACTCATTCGCGGTTGCGAGCCTTAGCTAGGGAGAATTAACACTACTGTCTTTCTCTTACTATGCGGGAGTGAATGTTACTGGGATGCGTGCTGAGGATATGACGATGGCTTTGCATTGAGACTTTTCTGCCCCTGTATCTGTGGGAGAATGTGCATGCGGAGGCCTTGTGGATTGAGTATCATCCCAACCTATGAGGTGCTTGGTATCTTTCGATCAAAATGACAAGTCTTCTTCTGGTAGGCAAGTGACGAGATGACGGGACATAGTCGTACGCTTTGACCCCTAATTTTTGCCTGGACTGCCCTTTCGGGTTTTCAGTCCACCGGGATACCTTTTTTTGCCCAAGCCGCCTTTCCAGGTTTTCGACTTGCCGGGTGTACAGATTTTTTCCATTTTTATCCCTTATTTTTGCCCGAACCCTTTTGGTTCGCCGGGAATCCCTTATTTTTGCCTAGGCCAGTCGACCTAGCGGGTCTTTATTCATGCGCGGTATTTTCTGACTATGTCCATGCTCTCAGAGTATAGGGAGTTGTCACTGTCGGTAGTATTGTGTTGCCACACTACCAGAAGATGTTCGTTTGATCATATAAGATTCGTTGCTGGAATTTATGTCCAATGCCCCAAGTGGTTCAGATGGAGATTTTCCCCAGATGATGGACAATGATCATGCCGTGCCTCTTGGTTGGAAGTGTTTTTTTTCCGCTTGAGGTGATCCTTTTTATTGAGAAGGTTTTTTGTTCACTAGATATTCGTCATGTGAATTTATCTACTGTCGAACAAATAGTCATATGCAAACAATGTTATTTAAAGAATGCAAAGCTTATGTCTGTCTTAGAATTTTTTGAAAATGCATTTTTTGGTAAAACAAGCAAATTTTGTAAAATGTGATGTCAACTTAGGATTTACAGCAAGTCCTACAGGAGTCAGGATACCTTTTGTAACAATATGCTTTCAAACTAACCCATACTTCAGCTAGTACTTTTAAGTGTTATAATGTGGCCTGGTTCACGGTTCAAGAAACAAAGGATAAAGGCTCAAAATGTATTTGTACCCACCCGTTCTTCGTGATGTTCTTCTATCCTAAACTCAGTTAATCATGCATCAGATCTCGTTTGAGTCTTTGCTCTAATATTCAGGTGATGGTTCTGATACTGACAATTTATTTTGAACATGCAGTCATTTTTGTTGAGAGTTTGTAGGACCTCTTTATTTTTTATTTCATTATCCCTATCTTTTGCCTGAACTGTTTCTTTTGTGATTGCAGTCAGCAGGATGCCCCAGTTTTTCTCTTAAGTCTCCTTCATAGGTTTTGACTTAATGGGCTTTTGTTTCGAGAGATAATGAATGTCTGTCTTGACGATTATAGGGAACCATCATCGTCTTTTGTTTTGGAAGGACCTCTTTGATGCCATTCATTGTGCACCTGGATTAACTGAGAAAACTACCCTGCCCCAGGTTATGATTAAGGGTTTAAATTTGTGTGAAAAGAAAAACTCATACTTCTTTTGGCTCAAAAGGGGTTGACGAGGGATTATCTTCCTTATAACTCCACTGTTTAGGATTTGAAACAATGCCTGTACATCGTCAGCAGGGTCTATTCAAAAGCATACTGTAGAGATTTGATATCATTTTCGTCATCCTCCCTCTAAAGGCTTAGAATTTTTTAATCGAGAGTTGATTATCACAAAAATGAAAGCAATTTGAATATAGTGAATACGAATGGATTGATTCAAAACAGACATATGCGATGCATTGATAAAGTAACAAAGTTTGACATGAATAAATGTTTGAACAATAAAAAGAAAATTACAAATTGAAAATTCTAATGAACAAAAGTCTTCTCGTCTGGTCTTGTCACTTCAGAGGACGTGCCTTGGAGGGATGGTAGAAGAACTCAGCCTGACCATCTTGTGTGAATTCCAACGCTCCTTTATTCATCAGGTCTTGAATTTTGTTTTTCAATGCCCAACAGTCATCAGTATCATGCCCCAGGCTGTTGGAATGGTATGCACACCTTGCATCAGGATTGTACCTTGGGGAGTTTATGTAGGGATTTTGAGGAGGATCCCTTAACATCACCAGATTCAATCTCAACAGGTGTTGTAAAGCTTGAGACAGCGGCATATTGAGCTCGGCGAACTGTCTTTTGGGCATATCTTGTTTACTCTGATTAACCCGTTGCTTTTGGCGAAGTCGTTGTTGGACCCGTGAGGTAGTAGCAACTTGGAGAGGTCTATTCTTCATCAAACCAAACCTTTGACTTCTCGGAAGTTGATTAATGACTTAGTCCCCGGCCTCAACTGTTTGCTTCATACTGTTGCATCTGTCTTGATGAAGCTGGCTGATAATGGTTCTCAGCTCTTCTTGTTCCCGGGCTAAGCTTTGGATAAGGGCCATCTGCCCCAACATTTGGGTTCTCATTGTATCTACCTAGCTTGCAATTGTTCCAGTCGTTCGTCCTTATTTTCTTCAGGACTTTTCTTGACCAAATTCCCAACGAGGAGTGTTTTCAACTCTTCCTGCCCCTTGAATAGGTTTAGGAAGATTTCCCTGAACTATGCTTCTTGATTATGAAGATCTCTGTTGTCTTGTTTGAGAGCCATTGCTGAAATAAACAGCGAGAACATGAGAGACCTGTTTTGGAACCTGCTTATGCAATGATATGTATGCAATGTTTTCAAGGATCTCGCGGGGTAAACAAGAAACTGTTAGAATTTGTTTGAAGAAACTTCGTGTCGTTAAGAGTCCTTCTTCAAGAGTCAAGCTCACCATATCGAGTGGGTCATAGCCACTGACTCAAGTTGCCATGTTTTGATCTCTAGACGATATTGGCTAGAGGAAAATAAATCCCCTTTGCCCCTTGCTATATGTATGATTTACCATAACCTGCATCACAAACCCTTGAGATCCTTGAAATGGTTAAGGAAATGTTAAGGCATGATGTTATGATGTGTATGTTATGCGTTTAAGAAAAAGTGCGAGGTGCTGTAAGTAAACCCTGCAATAAATCGAAATTATTGGATAAGGACTGTAAACAAAACCTGCAAGGAACTCATGTTGTCAGATAACAAGAATGTGCAAGTAGTTCAAGTTTAAAGGCACACAAGTCACACAATAGCCCTCAAATTTCAGGCTGGCATGGAGTTTAGGTATTACCCTCTTGAAGTTCAGTTGGTTCAACTTGTCCTAATAATAGTAACCGGGTTCTAGAGGTTCTCAATATCACTGACCATCCTCGATCGGTCATAGTTCTAGTTTAGCAATCTTTTCTTGCATCCGGAACCATCGCGAGAGTATGGTCTCAATGAGTGTAGCATACTGCTACTTTTCTATGGCCAAGTTGGTCAATTATAGGTTCTAAGATTAGTTGGTGCTTAATGACCCATTAACAGACCCATATTCTCCTTGTTCCGCCACAAGGGATATCGGTACAAACTAAAGTGTCACACCAACGTAGCTACTGCTTCAACCGTATCGGTCTACGCTGTACAGTTCCCTCACAGTCTATTGTTACTTACCTAAAAGGTGTTCCCCAGATCCGGGTTAGGATCTATAGTAACTCCGATTCAAACCCACAAAGATAAAGCATACAGATCAAACAATTGAAAACAATATGAACTATTCCTAAGGTACACCCCACTTATTAAGTCCCCAGCAGAGTCGCCAATTCTGTGATACGGTGGGAAGAACTGATTGTTTTTTGGTATGCTGGTTTGCGTTTTGCGTTTGTTTTTGCAAAATGTCGCGGTAAGCAAGAGTCGCCACCGACTTTTATTTTATCCAACAAGGAAAGGAAAAAAGCACAGAAAAAATCCTTGTGTTTGTGGGTTTGAAATTTTTTTGTTTTTAA
The DNA here is from genome assembly GCA_948472305.1 of Vicia faba. Taxonomy (NCBI): domain Eukaryota; kingdom Viridiplantae; phylum Streptophyta; class Magnoliopsida; order Fabales; family Fabaceae; genus Vicia; species Vicia faba. Next base: position 68,197 of record CATIWC010002412.1, read on the forward strand.
CTTCAATTTAACTCTTGCTTCTATCCTCAAGAGTGTAATGAAGTGTTTTTGAAAACTTGTTCGTAAAAGTGTAAGTGTGAAAAATTTGTTTGGAATGAGCAAGTATCTAAGAGCTAATCTACCTACTCGAAAAAGGAATCGTTCTATGCTAACTTCCTTTAGACAATGTTATCCTACTATTAGTGAGTAGGTAGCACCGTCGTTGGAGTTTGAGGGTCAATTCGAAAGAGGGACATACGGTCGCTAAAGCAATGTTAGGATGCCTTAGCGGTAACCCTAATGTCTTAGATCATTTATTTGAGGCAATGATATCTGAGGCAACCTTTCCGAGGAAACTATGATCTTTTAGATAAGAGGGCGGCCTCTAAAATAACCTATGCTCAATGACTGTGTACGAAGGCAACCAAGTGGGGTGTACCCTAGGAGTGCGCATGTGCAAGTGTGTTGATTTCAGTTATTTTTATCTTTGCACATGTTAAGGGTGATCTAACCATTTTAAGATTAAGCATTCATTCTTGTCATGCAAGCCCTATTACCAAACATCTAGCAGTTGTATATTTGCAGAAATTAAAGGTGTGGAATTTAAACTAAACTATTACAAGGCGTCGGGTATTTACATCGCCAAAAGCAACCCTTTGAAATTTAGAAGCGGAAAAATAAATGTCCTAATTATTTATTACAAACTGGAAGCAGATACAATAATTTGGATAAAGAAAAAATAAAGCGCGCGGTGTGAAATTAAATCGAATGCAAAATTAAGGTTTTGACCCTCCTAATTAAAAGAAATGTTTTTTGTTGTTTTTTATTATTTTTTAAAGAAAAGAAATTAAATCCTAAAATTAAATGCTAAATTAATTATTAAATTAATTAATTAATGAAAAATATTAAATGACATATTTTTGGAGTTTTTGTTATTTTAGGAAGGAAAATAAAATGATTAAATAATGTTAAAACCTAATTATTCTAATTGATTTTTAATTATTTGCAAAAATAAATCAAAGTTACCTAATATTAATATCCTAATTAAATTAATTAATATTTATTAATGAAAAAATAAACTTCTGAAATTTAATTGGGTAAAAATATTTTTTGTGATTTTTGATAAAAAAGAAATTAATTTATTGGTTAGTAATTAAATAAAATAAAATAAAACAATTAAATAAAATAAACAAAATATAAAAAAGGAGTGAGATGGGCCTGATTTTGGGTGTGTGTATAGCAATTTTTCTGGCCCATTTGTACTGATCCATTTGACTTTTTGGATCCTGTGCACTGGCGTTGACTTGGTCCTTTGGTGCACCTTCAATGATGGCCACCAGATCTGGCCATCTGGCCATCTGGCACACTGATGAGGAAGGCATATGGTGGTCATCAAGCCCATGCACGCACTAGAATTCCTGCAAGAAAACAATATTGAGAAAATGGGGGGACCTGGGATTCGAACCCAGGTCCTGAGGGGAAATCCATGCCACGCTTGCCACTACACCACTTGCTTCTTATTTGTTAATGTAATGCAAATCAATAATAATATATAAAACAAAAGCTAATGGACAGAATAATTTTAAAAAAAACGCGCGCGCTGTTTGAATGGACGAATGGTGGGGTGATAACTCATCGTCCCCTTCCTCCCTCCGTAGCTAAAAACCTGCAACACCTATACCTACAGACGTTGTCTGTCGCTACAAGTCATGTTCATTCCAAAATCTTGTACAGACCATGGAAATGATTTCTAAGACTATGGTTGAGGTCGTCTCATCCTCCTGATTGCAACCATGCCCATTATGAAGGCTAATTATTCCTGAAACAAAAAGCCCTAAAACCAAATACAAAACCCTAGCAATGGTGATTCATGATATATGTCATATAAATGAAATTGGCTATTGTAAAAAGCTTGCAAATGATATGGTGATCAAGAATATGCCAATATTTTACACAATGGATGCAAGAATAGAGCTAATCGAATTCAAGAAAATGGTGGTTCTGTGAACGACTTACAGTGCACTGGGGGGCTTGAAAACGCGTGGTTTTGCTTGCTTTAGATTTCTGAGATTGCCAGGAAGAGATTGAGACACGTACCAAGCCTTGAGGATGCCTCTACCCTTTGTTTCGATCTCACACTTTTCTTGTATTTTTTCAGATTTTGTTCTCTCCCTCTGCCTGATCTCCAACCTTGATTTTGGTCTGCACGCCACCCTTATGTATTGTACAATGCATTAGGTTTGAATACCCTGTCCAAATCTTCTTCTTTCAATGATTTTGATATGGATTTGATTTGCTTTGAACAACTTTCCAAAATTGCCTTTTCTCAATCTTTTTGTGCACTCTAAGACTTGGCACGAATTTGAATGGTGCTAGCTGTATAATGAAGCCTGAAATAATCAAAAAGATCCTTTGTTATCAATGCTTTGGATTTTATTTGATTTATTTTGATTTAAATCCAATTAATTCAAATAAAAATCAAAGTAATTAATAAAAATATGGTATGGACAGGTGGAAAGGGCTAGAGCACATGGGCCATAATGCCAACTCAAAACAAGTGAAAAAGAATGGGCCCATTTGGCAAAATTTGAAGTTTTGGGGATAGTTGACTTTTGGCCATTTTGCAAAAAAGGTCAACTTCAACAATACCTAACTTCCTCAATTTTGAATCTTTTGAGGTGTTATTTTACTTTTTAGAAAGCTTGAGATGTCCTTTAATCAACCCTTTTGGTCGCATCTCAATTTGATAGTCCATGCTCAAGTATGAAGCTTTGACATAAAAGGTTTTTTTGTTGACTTTTCAAAATGACCTATAATGTCCAAATTCATAACTTCTTGTGAGTGCATATTTTGATCTTGGGAGCTGAAGATGGATTGTAGGAATTTGCATCCTCTTCAAAATGAGCTTTAGATGGGTCATTTCTCATAAAGTATGAGAAAGTTATGCTTGGTCAAAGTTGAGTTGACTTTTCCTACAAAACCCTAATTTAGCAACTTTTGAATCTTGATGAATTATGAGCAATCCTTGATGAATCATGATCAACCCTTGATAAAATTATTAAATATACTTAAAAATTAGAATGTTGACAAAAAATCTTGAAGTTTGACTGTATGTAGGTCACAGTTGACTTTTGCCCTATCACAGTCGAGTTTTGGACCTTTGAGCAATTGACTGAGCAAACTTTCTCTGCAAGGCTTGAAACTTGACATAGATGATCTTGAGAACATATTAGGACATTGGTGAGAACTTGGCGTCACTTGGACTCAAGGATCTTGGTGCAACATGAAACCCTAATTTGGGGTAGACTGTCTTAGGAGAGAGCTTGTCTGGCCAACCCTTGGACTACCTTGAGCAACTTGAGGATCTTTCTTGCAATATTTTGAGAAGTATGGGAGGGCAAATTTTGGGGTACAACAGCCACCAAAACCAATTTCAATATCAATTTCAAAACAACTTCAATGGTGAGGTTTAAAACTCTCAAGCTTTTGACTATGGCATGGAAATAAACTCATGAACCCATGAAGCAACTTGCTAAACCTCATTGCTTTTACCTACATTATCAACAAGTAAGACAAACCAATATTGCATTTTATTAATTAGAGAGAAAAATCAAAGTACAATATCTATGATCACAAAAGCAAACAAATCAAGGTTCTTGGTAACTTCTTAAAGAGCAAAGCTAAAGATAGGGAGAAGAACCAAAATCCCTAATGTGATTTTGTGGTGATTGAAACAATGTGGTATGATGAAGGGATCTTAGGGGTAAAAATTGGGGTACAACAGCTGCCCTTATTTAAGTTTCTTCTATCCGGAGATACGAAGGTTAAAAATCTTTGTGTCGACGTGATCGAAGACACTTAAATATAAAACAAACCCTGTTTTTTGCCCTAAGATGCCATGCAAATGTTTATGCATATGAACAGAAGAGACACAAAGTAGCATTGGGGAGGCAACACAAAATGCAGAAGCAAAAGAGCAATCCCACCAGGAAAATAAATCAATGGTAAACCATGAGAATAGAATCAGAGAGGAGGATAACAAGCATCGACGTTCACTGCCGATGTACTATCGTCTTTCTCTGAATATATCATACCACCACCATTCACTGACGATGAACTATCAACGTTCACTGAAAATAGCAAAAAATAACAAACACTAACATTCACTGCCGATGTACTACCAACGTTTACTGAAGGTAGAAAGAGAAAATATCATACCACCGCCGTTCACTGATGATGAACTATCAACGTTCACTGAAGATAGAAAAAAGATAACAAACACCGACGTTCACTGCCGATGTACTACCAACATTCACTGAAGGTAGAAAGAGAAAATATCATACCACCACCGTTCACTGTCGATGTACTACTAACGTTCACTAAAGGTAGAAAGAGAAGATATCATACCACTGTCGTTCACTGACGATGAACTATCAACATTCACTGAAGATAGCAAAAAGATAACAAACGCCGACGTTCACTGCCGATGTACTACCAACGTTCACTGAAGGTAGAAAGAGAAAATATCATGTTTTCCAAAATTCTGGTGTTCTACCAAGAACGGGTATCGACTTCTTCTTTAACCAAGGAGATCTTCTTGGAAAGGGTACTATGTAACCTGTCTCAAATAAAGAGACTACCACTTATTACCAAAAGGGAGCTGCAAAGAAAAATGGCTTTCCAAGGATAGAAATATGACTTCCCGGAGAAATGCCATGATATTCCCACTGAGGAGATAAAGTATCCTTGTGCAAAATAAATGCACAAGCAAAAATTCAAAGTTTTCAGAAATCCATAATACACGACATCGTCATGCAACCACAAATCCAATTCAGAAAAATACCGGAACAAAACGGCCAAAGCAGATTCATCCTTTGAGAAATAAACTCAAGAGGGAAGACCAAATTCAACCAAACAAAAAGCGCTGCAGTAAAGGTAAGAAACACAATGTCCATGAATGACGATTTTAGCAATGTATGATGCATGTATGAATGTACGAGTGCTATTGTGCACATGCTGATAAAAAGGATACATAATCAGTGCAGACAAATGAAATCGCCTCAGTTACTAACAACATGGGGCTAAGCTTCAATCAGAAAGATCAATCCAGGAAAGGTGAAAGCGACTGCAGAAACCAAACCTATTGCATTAACTTCACTGAGGAGAACATAATCCGACTGTAGCTTAAATCAAACAGACACTGGGATAGAACACCCTGCTTCCGGGTTCATCGGAGAAACAGTTTTCCAAAAGTAACACGCCTATTGGAGATTGCAAGATCAACCTTAAATAAAGCAAATTGACGTCGAAACAACCAAACCTCGCTGGGGAATTCAAGCCTACCTCCAAAGAGAAAAGAAACTACGGGTTGAAAACTTTCACCACGAGCCCTCATTTCAACAAGAGATGCCCTGGGATAACCCTCCCGGGAGATCAAGAAGTCAACACTAGTGCCGATACTGTAAAAAAACGAGCGACACCTTAGCACACCAAGGGAATAAAACCTTTCATCATATGAGGGAAGACTTTGCTGGGGAAGCTGGGACGAAGGCTTCTGACCATGCAAACCCAAAATTAAAAGAGAATCAAGACCTGACTGGGGATAATGGGATCACCAACCCAAATACTGTACTTTGTACCCACTGATATCGTCTTTAACTATCTGGGAAACACACAAAGATTGCGCACATACCAACAAAAATGACCTGAGAAAACCTTTATGAAGGAAGTAAATCTTCTTAAAGCAACCAGAATTTGTTCATCCCTGGGATCACCATTTTTGTTGTCATTGTTTCATCACAAATCCCAAAGTAAATTGAATTGTAAAGATCTCTTTTTTTTTTAAAAGTCAATTTTGCTTTTTAATCTCTTTGCTTTAAAAGTTATTATCAGTAATAAATGAAGTCTTTGCAAGCTAAATAAAATTAAGAATACAAAGAATTGAGCAAAAGCTCAAATTTCATTAATAGAATGGTAGTCTGCGAATGGCGAGACTCCATGGATGATTACAAAATTTGGGAAATGGTAATACATAATGGAAAAGATACAATGACCACTATCCCCCCTAACAACTTTTGAAATCCTGAGCAGCAGCCTTCGTTGAAGTATGGTGAGGATCTGAGAAGATTGTTGCCTTGGTGATCAAGTTTCGTCTGACGTAGTTACTTGCCAAGAAAATCCCTAACTTTTGCCTAAGCTTCCCTTGCGGGTTTTCAACTTAACGGGAAATTTATTCTATTTATGTCTCTAATTTTTTCCTAGACCGCCCTTTCAGGTTTTGCCTACCGAGACACTCCTTTTTGCCTAAGCCGCCCTTTCGGGTTTTCAACTTAGCGAGTTGTTCTTTTATTTCTTTAGGCGAAGTATTTCTTGAATGCGTCAGCATTCATGGGACGTGGGAACTCCTCGCCATCCATAGTTTCAAGAATTAATGCACCACCAGAGAAGGCTTTCTTGATAACATACGGGCCTTCAAAATTGGGAGTCCACTTGCCCCTAGAATCAGCGTTGAAAGACATGATCTTTCTGAGCACGAGGTCACCTTCTCTGAATTCATGAGGCTTGACCTTTTTATCAAATGCTTTCTTCATTCTTTTCTGATATAACTACCCATGACACAAAGCTGTCATTCTCTTCTCTTCAATCAAATTCAATTGGTCAGACCTGTTCTGAACCCATTCAGCCTCTGTCAATTTGGCTTCCATTATCACACACAGCGAGGGAATCTCTACCTCGACAGGGAGTACAGCTTCCATTCCATACACTAGGGAAAACAGGGTCGCTCCTGTTGAAGTGCGAACAGATGTTCAATATCCATGCAGAGCAAAAGGGAGCATTTCATGCCAATCCTTATAAGTGACAACCATTTTCTGGATAATTCTCTTGATATTCTTATTAGCAGCTTCAACAGCCCCATTCATCTTTGGCCTGTATGGAGATGAATTATGATGGATAATCTTGAATTCTTCACACAGTTCCGTCATCATCTTGTTGTTCAAATTTGAGCCATTGTCAGTGATGATTCTGCTTGGCACACCGTATCGGCATATAAGATTGTTTTTGATGAAACGCACCACCACCTGTTTGGTAACATTGGCATATGAAGCAACCTCTACCCATTTGGTAAAGTAGTCAATTGCTACCAAGATGAAACGGTGTCCATTCAAAGCCTTGGGTTCTATCATCCCGATCATGTCAATACCCCACATAGAGAAAGTCCATGGGGAGGAAATCACATTGAGAAGTGTCGGAGGCACATGGATCTTATCTGCATAAATCTGGCATTTATGGCACTTCTTTGCAAATTTGTAATAATCAAATTCCATTGTCAACCAATAATATCTTGCTCTTAGCATCTTTTTAGCCATTGAATGTCCATTAGCATGAGTGCCAAATGAACCTTCATGAATCTCATGCATCAACATGTCTGCTTTGTGTCTATCCACGCATCTGAGCAAGACCATGTCAAAATTTCTCTTGTATAACACATTTTCACTGAGGAAGAAACTGCCTGCCAATCTTCTCAGTGTCTTTCTATCTTTCTTTGACGCACCAAACGGGTATTCCTGAGTCTGAAGAAAATGTTTGATATCATAATACCAAGGTTTTTCATCTGCTACCTCCTCTATCGCAAACACATGAGCAGGCATATCTAGCCATCGAACTGTAATTCGGGGTATATCATTCCAAGCATTTACTTTGTACATGGAAGCCAGAGTTGCCAGAGCATCTGCCATTTGGTTTTCATCTCTAGGAATGTGATGGAATTCAACTTTATTGAAGAAGGGTAGTAATCTTCTAGCATAATCTTTGTAAGGGATCAAGCCAGGGTGACGAGTGTCCCATTCTCCTTTGATCTGATTTATTACCAAAGCTGAATCACCATACACATCTAAAATCTTGATTCTGAGATCAATAGCTTCCTCAAGACCCATGATGCAAGCCTCATATTCCGCCATATTATTAGTGCAATCAAATGTTAACCTCGCGGTAAAAGGAATATGTGATCCATGAGGAGTGACAATCACAACACCAATCCCTTTACCATAAGCATTCACAGCTCCATCAAATACCATACTCCAACGATATTCAGGGTCGGGGCCCTCCTCAGGCAATGGTTCATCATAATATTTCACTTTTAAGAACATCACATCTTCATCAGGGAATTCATATCCTACAAACTGATGATCTTCCACCGGCTGGTGAGCAAGATAATCTGCCAACACACTACTTTTGATAGCTTTCTGAGTGCAGTATTCAATATCATATTCAGATAACAACATATGCCAGCGGGCAATTCTCCCAGTAAGAGCAGGATTTTCAAAAATATACTTGATTGGATCCATTTTGGAGATCAACCAAGTAGTATGATTTAACATATACTGCCGCAAACGCTTTGCCGCCCAAGCCAAATCACAACATGTTTTTTCTAGCATAGAATATCGCGACTCACAATCAGTGAACTTTTTGCTGAGATAATAAATGACGAACTCTTTCTTTCCTGTTTCATCTTGTTGTCCCAGAATACAACCCATGGATTTATCTAACACTGTCAGATACATAATCAACAGTCTTCCTTCTACAAGAGGGAGCAAGATAGGAGGTTCAAGCATATATTCTTTAATACTTTCAAATACCCTTTGGCAGTCATCTGTCCACACACAACTTTGATCTTTCTTTAACAACTTAAAGATCGGTTCACATGTTGCAGTTGTTGTACCCCAAAATTTGCCCTCCCTTTTTCACAAGAAATCACAACCCTAGGGTTTTCTCATATTTTTAAGATTGGCTCAGGAATCGATCAAACAGACTTTTCTTTGGAAGCAGATCAAGAATTAGGGTTTCTCTCGCATTTCTCAGAAAGAAACTGAATTCTCGGAAATTCAGTTAACTGTCACATGTTTTCACACTTTTTCAAGTTTGCTGAAAGGTTAACTGGTTGATCTCAAGGCCTGATTATCTGGGATAAGAGATAGGAGCTGAGACTGTTATTTGGAATATCAAGACATCTGCTTGTTAATGGAATGAAATGTTTGCCGGTTAATGGAATGCTTGTTTGTTTATTATACAATGCATATTTTGATTGGAATGCTGTTGCAAGGTTATGAGACTACAAAATTATTGGTTTACTTAAAGTTTAAGTTATCTGTATTAGAATTGTTGAAATGCAATTTCAATTATTTTGATCTGAGAATCTTAAAAAAATAAGTGAAGACTTAAAGAAATAATGGCAAGATTGTTGGACAGTAAATGATCTTATTGGATATCAGTTTGCCTCACAAAGATTTTTCAGATGATTGATACAAAAATAATTTATTATTTGAATATTGTAAGTTTTTACAACTTATAGTATTTAAAAAAATAAATGATTACAATAAATGGAAAATCTAAGTCTAAGCCTAAGCTCCATTGCTCCCATTCTCAAAGTCTCCGGCTTCTACTGCTTTGTCGCCGTCCAAGTTGCACTCACATGAAAAAGACAAAGGAAAAGAAGATTAGTACAGTTAATTGAAAATAATTTTCAAACAGAAAAAGAAAGGAAATATTCATCATTAAAATTTGCCTTCTGGAATCAGAGTGCTTATTTTTCATCACGTTTTATTTTTCTCTTTGCAAATCACAAGAAGATTGCTTTTCTTGGTTCACAAAGAAAAAAATAAAAGTGCAAAAGAAGAATGCAAACAAAGCAAAAATTATTCAAATGCAACAGGCGCTAAACTGTACAAACAGCACAAGCAAGGTGCCAAGCATAGGCCAAACTGTCAACCTGCATTACAAAGAAAAGTAGGCAAACTGAAGCATAACCAAATATACAATGCATTACATGACAGGAACCTGCTGTAACAAATAGCACAAGCAAGGTGCCAAACTGAGCTACAAAACAAATTGCCCAAACTGAGTTACAAAACAATTTGGATGCAAACTGTACAAATGTACCAATGCAGCATGATAGCGGTAAAAGGCAGCAGGATGGCAGTAAAAGGCAAGAGGTCATCCAAAATCACAAGTCAAAGACTTGTCTTAGCTTGTCATCATTTTCCAGTCAAAAGGCAAATTTTTCAGAAAATATAAAAAGACAAAAAAAGCAAAGTTGTTTTGTCATTGAGAGAGAAAGAGAGAAAAGGGAGCACCTTTTTGGTATTTGTACAGTTGGCTAAAAAAATGGATCAAGAAATAATACCATAAAAACAACAAGAAGAAAAAACCCAGTGGTTTCAAACACAAACCATAAGTCCCAGCCTGCTAACCAAAAGTAGAGAGTGTGGTTATAAGACAAAACTGCAAGCCAAGTCAAAACAGAAGTTAAAAAAACCTGTTAAACATTTGAACAAGAGGCAAAGTTGAAAAATATACAAAAGCAATTCCACAACTCTCCAACCTACAGAATGAACCAAAAAACACCAAATATCCAAGCCTGAAACCACAATAACTACATAACCTGCATAGCTTCCAAAACCTGCGTTTTCAAACTCAGAACAACAACCACCAAGGCCTAAAAACTCTCCAAACCTGCCCAAACCTGTTAGCAACCAAGCTACAACAAAAAACCAGTTACAACAAAAACTGTAACAAGCTTGCCCGAACTGCAACAATCAAACAAAAACCATGGCAAAACTGTAACTACAAACTAACCAAAACTGCCAGGCCAACAGCCAAAACCACTACACAACCTGCAAACTGCACAACAATTCCAAAAACCTACAAAATAACTGCATAGCCAAACAACCAGCAAAAACTTACCAAAACTGCAACAATATCAAAAACTGCAACAATACCAAAAACTCAACAAATCACAAAAGCCCTGTGTAAACAAAGCACACAACCAATCTCCAAGCCAACCAACTGTAACAAACCAGTTCAGAACAATAAACAACCATCCCAAATCCAAACCAACAAATCCATCAACACTCAAACTCAAGGAAAAGAATCAACAAAAGTTTCAAAACAACAGTTTCAGATCAAATCATCATCAACAAATCAAGAGAGAGGAAAAGATTTTTCAGAAGCAACCAACAAGGAGTTTTAGAAACATATCATCATCAACAATCAACAACAACAAAGTTTCAGATTATCAAATCATCAACAACAAATCAAGAGAGAGGAAAAAAGTTTCAGAAGCAACAAAAGAGTTTCAGAAATATATCACCATCAACATTTCCAGTTTCAGATCATCATCAATATTTCCAGTTTTAGAACATCATCAACAAAAACAACAAAGTTTCAGAAAGAATCGTTATCATTCAAGGTTCAGAAGAGAAGATACCAGAAAAGCTCGCCGTCATCTCTTCCCATCCGCCTCTAAGCCACCAAGGAACGCCTTCATCTCCCCATCTCACTCTTTCCCCTCCATTTTCCAGAAAAATCTCCAAGGTACGTTTTTTTCTCAAACCCTTACTGCATCTCAGGCATAAGCACCATATGTTAAAACAAAGAAACATGAAGCAAGCTTAATCAAACAAACTGTAAAAATCAAACAAACGTAACCAACTGTAAAACTCAGAGAGAACGAACTATACCATTTACAACAAAACATTTGACCATCGTGAGGAGATGAGAGGAGGAGGTTGCGCTCCGGTGGCTTGAGAGGAGGGAGAATCAAAACGCGTGAGAGTGAGAAAGATGAAGAAGAGAGAAAACGAGAGAACGACGCCGCTGAGATTCTCGTTCCACAAACCCTAATGAGCAAACCCTAACAAAAAATGTTGTAAACTTGTGCATTGGGCCTGGCCAACTCTCAAATCCCTAAGCCCATTGTGACCGGTGGAAATAGAACTGACTGTTTAAAGCTGGTTTCGTGAAATGTCGCGGAAGCAAGAGTCGCCACCGTCTTTTATGTTCTCCAACATGGAAAGGACAAAAGCACATCAAAATTCCTTATGAGAATGTTTCTCGGTTCGGGAGGTAGATTTATAGAAAGGGAAGGTGTTAGCACCCTTTCTATCCGTGGTTATCCACGGACTCTTAGGTACTTGCTCTTATGTTTTCAAAAATGTTTGCTTTTCAAATATGTGTGTGTGGGTTTTGAAAAAAGTTTCGTTTGAAAGATTTCTAAGTAACTCTTGTATCAGTCCTCAAGAGTGTATGAAAAATTTGTTTGAAAACTTTTAGAAAGTGTGAAGTGTGAAAAGTATTTTTTTTTTTTTTTTTGAGAAAGAGCAAGTACCCATGAGTCATCTACCTACCCTAAGGAATTAAGCTGTGTAAGAGTCCTTTAGATAGTGCTATCCCACCATTGAGAGGTAGGCAGCACCATCGTTGGAGTTGTTCGGATCAATTCGATTATCGGGACAGTGTGGTCACCGAAGCAATGGTAGGACACCTTAGAAGTAACCCTAATGTCCTAGATCCTTTTATCCGAGGCAACCGTTTCGAGGCAACTGGATCTTTAAACAAAGGGTGACCTCTAAGACGTCCTATACTTGATGACCATGTTTCGAGGCAACCAGTGAGGCGTACCCTAGGAGTGGCATGTGCTTTGTGTGTTGTTTTTTAGTTAATGTTTTTGTACATGTTATTTGTGAGCTACAGATTAATTTTATTTACATACATTCTTTCATGCATTTAACAGTTAGGGGTGCGGAAAATTAAAGTGCGGGAATGTAAAGCTACGCTATTACAAGGCGCGGGTCTATACATCGCCAAAAATACAAAGACCCGTTTTGATAAAGTGCGGAAAGTAAAGAAAGCAATAAACCTAATTACTATTACATTCTTGACGCAGTTACATAATAATCAAAATAAAATAAGTACGCGCAAATAAAAATTAATCGGGAATGCCTTAAGGGTTTTGACCCTTTTAAGAAAAGAAATGAATTTTTTTGTCCTTTTTTATGATTAAATGAAATTAAAACTAATGATTAATCTAATTAATTAATTAATAAAAAGAATAAAAGTTTTTTTGTATTTTTATGTTTTTTTATGAAAATAAAATAAAGGAATTAAAATTAAAAGTTAATTAAAACCTAATTCTAAATTTATTTTAATTATTAAGAAAAAAAAGTTAAAGTTGCCTAATTAAAATTAATTCAATTTATTAGTATTTATTTACGAAAATAAAATGAAATTAATGATAATAATAATATTAGTTCTTTTTTTTTTATTTTTATATAAAAATGTTAATTATGTTAATAGTTAATAAAAGGGAAAAATAAAAATAAGACAAATAAAATATAAAAAATGAAAATTGCAAACCCAAGGGGGTTTTGGGCCAGATTGGAGGGTGTTAATGGAATTGTGAGGCCCATTCAGAAGCCAGCTTGGTTTGACTTTGGAGATTGCCTGCGCCTGTGTTGACCTGAGAACATGATGCTCCTTCCCTTGTGGCCATTGGATTTGCACTTGGAGACACTTGGCGCTTTGGATTTGTGAGGCGCATGATAAGCCTTCTTTGAAGCCTGCACACAAGTATGTAAGAAAAAATAATATGGGATTTTGAGGGGACCTGGGAATACTTACAGTGCTTGATAATGGACCTTAGGACGTGGCAAGGGTTGCTTTAGCTTCAGGGTATGGCAAAGAAGAGAGTCACGTTCTCCTTTTGGCCTGAAAATGCTTGCAAAACTCCTTTTGATCTCACACTTTTTTTGGAAAATTTTGAACTTTGCTCTGGCCGTTTGTGCACTTTTTTTCGTTTTTGAATGAGGCTTGTAAGGCTTGTATATATAGTAATGAGTGAGAATCAGTCACTATTATGAGCTCTTAACCATTGCAATTAAACTTTGGATTTCTCCATAACCACCATTAAAGCAATTTGCCAATTTTGTTCAAATTTGAATTTTATGCTTAAAATGGACCTTACACGAATTTGGTAGGTGCATTATGCTTCATCAAGGTCATTCAAACCACAAGATATCATTGAATTAATTTTTTTGATTTTTATTTGAATTTTATGGATTTAAAATGAATTAAATCAATAAAATTAAATAAAAAATAGAAAAATTAATGTTTAATCTTGAAATTAATCATGGGACACGTGGGTGGAATGACAAGGCTGAACCAAGTGGAAAAAAGTGGGCCCTTTTGTCAAAAATTGAAGTTTCAAGGATAGTTGACTTTGGCCATTTCACAAAAATTTCCCAACTTCTCCAATGCATATCTTGCTCAATTTTGATCATATGAACATGTTCTTGGACATTTTGGAAAGGTCTTGAAGTCCTCTAACCAATGCCTTTGGTCCCATGTCATTTTGATTTACCAATCTCAAGTTATGGTCTTTGACTTAAAGTGCCCTTTTGTTGACTTTTGAAAATGACCTATAATGTTGAAATTGATAACTTTTTGTGAGAGCATTTATTGGACTTGGAATGTGAAGATGAGTTGTATTAAATGTCATCCCCTTCAAAATGAGCATTGGATGGGATTTTTATGATGAACCATGAAAAAGTTATGCCTTGGTCAAGTTACAGTTGACTTTTCAACTGTCCAAAAATAGAAACTTTTGCATCTTGATGATTTTTGAGCCATTCTTGTGGAATCATGATCTAGACTTGATCAAATGATGATTGTGGCTTCAAAATAAGATGTTGACAATTTTTTTTGACTTTTGACTGCCAAATGACCATTTTGCCCCTGCAGTTGATTGTGGAGCAATTAGGGTTTTTGACTGTGCAACTTGACCTTGTGAGCCTTGAAACTTGACATGTAGGTGCTTGACAATGTATATGAGAATAGGGGACTTGATTGAGCCATTGAAAACCTCAACTTCCTTGCAAGAACCAAAACCCTAATTTGACTGGCTCAGGAGGGTGCTTGACTGTGTAGCCCTTGAGTAGACTTTGAACCATTTGAGGTGATGTTTGTCAAAACTTTGAAGAATATGGGAGGGAAAATTTTGGGGTACAACAGTTACCCCTGTTCAATCTTCTTAGACCTGAGGATGTAGATTGGCTTGTGTGTCTTTCGTGATCCGAGGGTGGAAGATGATTGAACACTAGAGTGCCCAGAAATTTGCACTCACATAGCAGAGTATCAGCAGTGTGGTGGCGGGAATGGGATTACAGATGCCATTTGGAACTATAATGGGAGGATGGGCTTATAGATGCCATCTCGGTGTCGGTCGCGTAAGAGATTCCTTAGAGAGAACTTGCGTACCTGAGAAAGAAAGATAATTACCTGGCCTGTTACAGGGGTTGATCTTCAAACTCTTCATGTAGACATGCCCTGGCTGGATACAGGTATCGAATCTACAATTGGTTGCTCACAGATGTGCCCTGGCTGGATACAGGAATCGAATCTTCAAACTCTTCAGACGTGCCCTGGCTGGATACAGGAATCGAATATGGAATTAGTCGTCAACAGATATGCCCTGGCTGGATACAGGAATCGAATCTTCAAACTCTTCATACGTGCCCTGGCTGGATACAGGAATCGAATCTGGAATTAGTCGTCAACAGATATGCCCTGGCTGGATACAGGAATCGAATCTTCAAACTCTTCAGACGTGCCCTGGCTGGATACAGGAATCGAATCTGGAATTATTCGTCAACAGATATGCCCTGGCTGGATACAAGTATCAAATATGGAACTTCAAAAGGTTGCTGGGTTGTCTCTACTGACAGGTTATCTCAGAAAAATCTTTAGGATTTAACTGAACCAGAGGAGGTTTTGTCTTTCTTGACGAGTTGTCTTCAATGACAAGTTGTCTTCAATGACGAGTGATCTTCAATGACGAGTCGTCTTCAATGACGAGTTGTCTTCAATGACGAGTTGTCTTCAATGACGAGTGATCTTCAATGACGAGTTATCTTCAATGACGAGTTGTCTTCAATGACGAGTTGTCTTCAATGACGAGTTGTCTTCAATGACGAGTTGTCTTCAATGACGAGTTGTCTTCAATGACGAGTTGTCTTCAATGACGAGTTGTCTTCAATGACGAGTTGTCTTAAATGACGAGTTGTCTTCAATGACGAGTTGTCTTAAATGACGAGTTGTCTTAAATGACGAGTTGTCTATAATGACGGGTTGTCTTCAATGACGAGTTGTCTTAAATGACGAGTTGTCTATAATGACGGGTTGTCTTCAATGACGAGTTGTCTTAAATGACGAGTTGTCTTCAATGACGAGTTGTCTATAATGACGGGTTGTCTTCAATGACGAGTTGTCTTCAATGACGAGTTGTCTTAAATGACGAGTTGTCTTAAATGACGAGTTGTCTTCAATGACGAGTTGTCTTAAATGACGAGTTGTCTTCAATGACGAGTTGTCTTAAATGACGAGTTGTCTATAATGACGGGTTGTCTTAAATGACGAGTTGTCTATAATGACGGGTGTCTATAACGACGGGTTGTCTTCTTTGACTTTAGGAAGTAATTTAACTGGACCTTTTTTATTTGAATGGATGAGCATCAGAAAAACCTTTGGGATTTAACTAGACTTGTCTTCTTTGACTGGATGAGCATCAGAAAAACCTTTGGGATTTAACTGGACTTGTCTTCTTTGACTGGATTTGTCTTCTTTGACTGGATTTGTCTTTTTTGACTGGATTGGTCTCTTTTGACTGTATGAGCATCAGAAAAACCTTTGGGATTTAACTGGACTTGTCTTCTTTGACTAGATTTGTCTTCTTTGACTGGATTTGTCTTTTTTGACTGGATTGGTCTCTTTTGACTCTATTTGTCTACTTTGACATAGCTGATTATTTAACTGTATCCTTCCTGAAAGGTAAAGGTCAGTCGTATGCAATGCATGATATGGATCAAGCAATGATGTTCTTGACATAAATGAGATTGTATGACATGATGCGCATATGCATGATGTGATGTTTATGAATGTATCTTCGTCTGGGAAACTAAATCCTTGACGCATGCCGGGAAGTTGAATCCTGGGCTGATGTTGAAGAACAGAGTTCTTCGTTTCCGTTGGGGATGATGATTACAAGAATAAACCGGTAGGAGAAGACGACTCCGTTGGGGAATAAACTTGTTGAAGAGATTACTCTGCGGGGAATTACTCTGTGGGAAGAGATACTTCGCTGAGATTTGGTGATAACTTCGCTGGGGATTCCATTGAGAAGTTATGTTGAGGAATTTGATGAACTCCGCTGGGGGATAGGAAGAACTTCCCCGAGGACGATCTTTCCGTGGCAATTAGATAAGGATAACCCAGTTATAAGCCCTGGTGGAGAATGACCTTTGAATAAAGCCGGGGAGATGCTTTTGCGCCCTGCAGGGGATTAGCTTCCAGAATCTACTGGGGATAAGCTTCCAGAATCTACTGGGGAGATTGATTCAACTTTCCTGGGGAGACTTTTGGACTGTACTGGGGAACGGCCCCACTGGATGTCTGTATTCTGCCGGGGAGCAATCTCATATTAAGACTGCCGGGGATGCTTGCTGAGGAATAATCTGTATACTCCACTGGGGAATATTGAGATTTTCTGGAGATACCCAACTTCCTTAAGGCTGACTGTAGGCTAACTCTGCTTGGGGAGAGTGTTGCTGACTTGCTGGAGATGTTGTGCCTTTTCAGGGTTGATGGGAGACCAACTATGCTCGGGGAGAGTTGTTGAATCTTGTCTTACTTAACGGGGAGTGAAGGTATCCTGGTTACGTTCTTCAGCCGAACCTACCTTGGTACCTTGGTGGACAGAGCAGCCAGGTCGCTTAGACAGTTCTTATTGCCCCAGTTTCTGTGGGAGAAGGTACCTGTGGAGGTGTTTGACAACTGCCGTTTGACAAATCTTCTTCTGGTAGGCAAGTGACGAGGTGACGGGACATAGTCGTACGCTTTTGATCCCTAACTTTTGCCTGGACCGCTCTTTCGGGTTTTCAGTCCATCGGGATACCCTTTTTTGCCCAAGCCGCCTTTTCAGGTTTTCGACTTGCCGGGTGTACAGATTTTTTCATTTCATCCCTTGTTTTTGCCCGAACCCTTTTGGTTCGCCGGGAAACCCTTATTTTTGCCTAGGTGTGTCAACCTAGCGGGTCTTTGATTATGCGTAGTATTTTTTCGACTATGTCCACGCTCTCATGATGTAGGGAGGTGCCCCTGTTGGTAGTGCAGTGTTACCATGCCACCAGAAGATCTTCGTTTGATCGTCCAATGCCCCAAGTGATCCAGACGGAGATTTGCCCCTAGCTGGTTGGCCTTTTGAGAGATTCTCAGAATCTTGACTTAACTGCCCCAGATGATGGACAATGATCATGCCCTGCCCCTTGGTTGGGAGTGCTTTTGTTCACTAGATATTCTTCGTGCGAATTTCTCTGTTGTTGAACAAATAGTCATATGCAAACAATATTATTTTAAGAATGCAAAGCGTATGTCTGTCTTGAAGTTTTTTTGCAAATGTATTTTTCAGTAAAACAAGTGAATTTTGTAAACTGTGATGTCAACTCGTTATTTTACCGCAAGCCTTAAGGAGTCAGGATACCTTTCGTAACAGTATGCTTTCGAACTAACCCATGCTTCAGCTAGGACTTTTAAGGGTTGTAACGTGGCCTGGTTCACGGTTTAAGAAACAAAGGAAAAGGCTCAAATTATATTTGTACCCACCCGCTCTTCGTGATGTTCTTCAAACCTAAACTCAGTTGATCGTGTGTTAGACCTTGTTTGAGTCTTTGTCCTGATGTTCCAATGATGGTTCGGATATTGACGGTTTATTTTGAACAAGCAGTCAGTTTTTTGTTGTTGAGGGTTTGCAGGACCTCTTCCTTTTTTGATTTCGTTATCCCTGTTTTTTGCCTGAACTATTTCTTTTGTGATTACAGTCAGCGGGATGCCCCAGTTTTTGTAAGTCTCCTTCATAGGTTTTGACTTAATGGGCTTTTATTTTTTGAGATATAATGACTGCCTGTCTTTTATGAATATTCGGAACCATCACTGTCTTTTGTTTTGTAAGGACTTTTTTGGTGCCATTCGTTGGGCACTTGGATCAACTGAGAGAACTACCCTGCCCCAGGTTATGATTAAGGGTTTAATTTTTTTCGAAAAGAAAAACTCCTACTTCTTTGGCTCGAAGGGGTTGACGAGGGATTATCTTCCTTATAACTCCAGTGTTTAGGAATTGAAACAATGCCTGTACCTCATCAGCAGGGTCTGTTCAAAAGCATACTGTAGATTGTGGTATCGTTTTCGTCATCCTCCCTCAAGAGGCTTAGAATTTTTCAATCAAGAGTTGATCATCACAAAAATATGAAAACAGTTTGCGTATAGTGAATACGAAACAATTACTTCAAAACAGACATGTGTAATGCATTAATGAAATAACAACGTTTGACATGAATACAATGTTTGAACAATCAAAGAAAAAATACAACTCGAACATTCGAATGAACAAAAAATTTCTAATCCTAGCCACGTTTTGGCAAGGGAGCAGTGATCACATTGGGAGTCTCTGGAGAGTCGAACTGGACTTCCTTTGCGTCGATCAGATCCTGAACCTTGTTTCTCAAAGTCCAACAATCATCTGTAGCATGCCCCGGGCTGTCAGAATGATAAGCGCAGCGAACGTTGGGGTTATACCTTGAAGGTGTCCTGTTGGGATTCTTAGGAGGGTCCCTTAGAGTTACCAACTTGGTCTCCAGCAGCTGTGGCAATATCTGGGACAAGGTCATGCTGAGGGGAGTGAATTTCCTTTTAGGTCTCTCTTCCCTTTGTTGGTTGCGATGTTGAGGAGCACCGGCCGTTGAGATAACTACTGCGTTGACAGCACTAGATTCTTTCTTGGACGGTTTCTTCTCAGTGTTCAAGGAATCACTATTCTGTATCTTCCCCGACTTGATACCGACTTCAATTCTTTCCCCAGTCAAGATTAGGTCTGTAAACCCAGCAGAAGAATTTCCAATCAGATGGTTGAAGAATGGACCAGATAGGGTCCCCGGGAACATATCCACAAGCTCACGGTCAATCAACGGTGGTTGCACCCTGTCCACCAGGTCTCTCCACTTTTGTGCGTACTCCTTAAAACCTTCACCCGTCCCCTGTGACATACCCTAGAGTTGGGTACGCGTAGGAGCGAGATCGGCATTATATTGATACTGCTTATAAAAAGCAGTTGCCAAGTCCTCCCAGTTACGAATACTGGTTCCATCCAGCTGATAGAACCATTCGAGCTGAGTCCCTGAAAGACTTTCCTGGAAGAAATGGATCCATAGGTTCTTGTCTGCCGTGTAAGGCTGGATCTTCCTTGCGTATGAACGAAGGTGCAACTTAGGACAGGAAGCCCCGTCGTATTTTGCAAAGGCAGGTGCTTTGAACTTGTGAGGGATCACCACCCCAGAAGATAAGCCTAGGTCTCCAAAGTCCAACCCGGGTACCTGTTGAATCTCCATGGCATTTAAACGGTCCTCTAGTTGCCTGTACCTGTCTTCAGCGGGAGGGTACTGTTCGTCATTGAAATCTGTCTCGGTGTCAGAGACTACGGGACTAGGAACCCTTCCCTCTTGGTGACTGCCTTCCCCGACAGATGGAGTAGTCCGCTCAGCTTCATTCTGCAGTGTATTCCCAGATCTGCGTCTAGGGTTGAACAAAACAGTCCTCTTCTTCTTCTTTTTCAAGAGCAGAGTCTTCAATTCCTGTTGTCCTTGGGCTAAGCTCATGACCAGCTCCTGGAACTGGGCGTTCTGGGCCTGGAGGGCCTTGATAGCTTGTTCATTGGGTGATTCAGGATTCATGATGATGGCTGAAATAAA
Source organism: Vicia faba (assembly GCA_948472305.1). Classification (NCBI taxonomy): domain Eukaryota; kingdom Viridiplantae; phylum Streptophyta; class Magnoliopsida; order Fabales; family Fabaceae; genus Vicia; species Vicia faba. The sequence goes on from CATIWC010002412.1 coordinate 88,803, forward strand.
CAGCGAAGAAGATTAAGCAACCTGTAGAACAGAGTACCTGTAATGCAATGATATGTATGTATGCATGCGATGTTTTCAAGGATCTCGCGGGGTAAACAAGAAAAATTGTTAGAATTTGAATCTGGTAGCTTGATTGAAGGAACTTCATGTTGTTGAGAGTCCTTCTTCAAGAGTCAAGGCTCACCATATCGAGTGGGTCATAGCCCTTGACAACCTCGGCTAGAGGAAAATAAATCCCTTTTGCCCTTTGCTAGACACTTTGATTCATCATGACCTGCATCACAAGCCCTCGAGATCCTTGAAATGGATTAGTCCTTATGTAGGATGTATGCGATGGTATGATGTTATGCTATGCATGGAGTGATGTAAGTAGGCCCTGTAATGAATCCCGATTAAGGACTGTAAACAAAACCTGCAAGGAACTCGTGTTGTTAGATAACAAGTATGCAAGTAGTTCAAGTATGAAGGCACACAAGTCACACAAGACAGCCCTTAGAGTTTAGGCCAGCATGAAGTTCAGGTACTACCCTCTTTCAGTTTCGTTGGTTATGACCTATCCTATCAAAAGTAACTGGGTTCTAGAGGATCCCAATATCACTGACTACCCTCAATCGGTCATAACTCCAGCGTCGCAATCTTTTCTTGCGGCCAGAACCATCGCGATAGTTTAGCCTCAATGGGTGTAGCATACTGCTACTGTTCTATGGCCAAGTTGGGTCACATTAGGGTTCTAAGGTCGGTTGGTGCTTAATGACTCCTCAGAAGACCCATATTCTCCTCGTTGCAACACAAGGGATATCGGTACATACCAAGGTGCCACACCAACGTAGCCACTACTTCACCCGTGTCGGTCTACGCCGGATAGGTCCCTCACAGCTTATGCTACCTAAAAGGGTATCCCCATATCCGGGTTAGGATCTATGAAACTCCGATGCAAAGCCCACAAATATAAAGCAATCAAAGCAAAGCAATTGAAAACATGAGTATGATCTAATCCTAAGGTACACCTCACTTTTATACTCCCCAGCAGAGTCGCCAGTTCTGTGACCGGTGGAAATAGAACTGACTGTTTAAAGCTGGTTTCGTGAAATGTCGCGGAAGCAAGAGTCGCCACCGTCTTTTATGTTCTCCAACATGGAAAGGACAAAAGCACAGCAAAATTCCTTATGAGAATGTTTCTCGGTTCGGGAGGTAGATTTATAGAAAGGGAAGGTGTTAGCACCCTTTCTATCCGTGGTTATCCACGGGCTCTTAGGTACTTGCTCTTATGTTTTCAAAAATGTTTGCTTTTCAAATGTGTGTGTGTGGGTTTTGAAAAAAGTTTCGTTTGAAAGATTTCTAAGTAACTCTTGTATCAGTCCTCAAGAGTGTATGAAAAATTTGTTTGAAAACTTTTAGAAAGTGTGAAGTGTGAAAAGTATTTTTGTTTGTTTTTTGAGAAAGAGCAAGTACCCATGAGTCATCTACCTACCCTAAGGAATTAAGCTGTGTAAGAGTCCTTTAGATAGTGCTATCCCACCATTGAGAGGTAGGCAGCACCATCGTTGGAGTTGTTCGGGTCAATTCGATTATCGGGACAGTGTGGTCACCGAAGCAATGGTAGGACACCTTAGAAGTAACCCTAATGTCCTAGATCCTTTTATCCGAGGAAACCGTTTCGAGGCAACTGGATCTTTAGACAAAGGGTGACCTCTAAGACGCCCTATACTTGATGACCATGTTTCGAGGCAACCAGTGAGGCGTACCCTAGGAGTGGCATGTGCTTTGTGTGTTGTTTTTCAGTTAATGTTTTTGTACATGTTATTTGTGAGCTACGGATTAATTTTATTTACATACATTCTTTCATGCATTTAACAGTTAGGGGTGCAGAAAATTAAAATGCGGGAATGTAAAGCTACGCTATTACAAGGCGCGAGTCTATACATCGCCAAAAATATAAAGACCCGTTTTGATAAAGTGCGGAAAGTAAAGAAAGCATTAAACCTAATTACTATTACATTCTTGACGCAGTTACATAATAATCAAAATAAAATAAGTGCGCGCGAATAAAAATTAATCGGGAATGCCTTAAGGGTTTTGACCCTTTTAAGAAAAGAAATGAATTTTTTTGTCCTTTTTTATGATTAAATGAAATTAAAACTAATGATTAATCTAATTAATTAATAAAAAGAATAAAAGTTTTTTTTGTATTTTTATGTTTTTTATGAAAATAAAATAAAGGAATTAAAATTAAAAGTTAATTAAAACCTAATTCTAAATTTATTTTAATTATTAAGAAAAAAAAGTTAAAGTTGCCTAATTAAAATTAATTCAATTTATTAGTATTTATTTACGAAAATAAAATGAAATTAATGATAATAATAATATTAGTTCTTTTTTTTTTTATATAAAAATGTTAATTATGTTAATAGTTAATAAAAGGGAAAAATAAAAATAAGACAAATAAAATATAAAAAATGAAAATTGCAAACCCAAGGGGGTTTTGGGCCAGATTGGAGGGTGTTAATGGAATTGTGAGGCCCATTCAGAAGCCAACTTGGTTTGACTTTGGAGATTGCCTGCGCCTGTGTTGACGTGAGAACATGATGCTCCTTCCCTTGTGGCCATTGGATTTGCACTTGGAGACACTTGGCGCTTTGGATTTGTGAGGCGCATGATAAGCCTTCTTTGAAGCCTGCACACAAGTATGTAAGAAAAAATAATATGGGATTTTGAGGGGACCTGGGAATACTTACAGTGCTTGATAATGGACCTTAGGACGTGGCAAGAGTTGCTTTAGCTTCAGGGTATGGCAAAGAAGAGAGTCACGTTCTCCTTTTGGCCTGAAAATGCTTGCAAAACTCCTTTTGATCTCACACTTTTTTTGACAAATTTTGAACTTTGCTCTGACCGTTTGTGCACTTTTTTTCGTTTTTGAATGAGGCTTGCAAGGCTTGTATATATAGTAATGAGTGAGAATCAGTCACTATTATGAGCTCTTAACCATTGCAATTAAACTTTGGATTTCTCCGTAACCACCATTAAAGCAATTTGCCAATTTTGTTCAAATTTGAATTTTATGCTTAAAATGGACCTTACACGAATTTGGTAGGTGCATTATGCTTCATCAAGGTCATTCAAACCACAAGATATCATTGAATTAATTTTTTTGATTTTTATTTGAATTTTATGGATTTAAAATGAATTAAATCAATAAAATTAAATAAAAAATAGAAAAATTAATGTTTAATCTTGAAATTAATCATGGGACACGTGGGTGGCATGACAAGGCTGAACCAAGTGGAAAAAAGTGGGCCCTTTTGTCAAAAATTGAAGTTTCAAGGATAGTTGACTTTGGCCATTTCACAAAAATTTCCCAACTTCTCCAATGCATATCTTGCTCAATTTTGATCATATGAACATGTTCTTGGACATTTTGGAAAGGTCTTGAAGTCCTCTAACCAATGCCTTTGGTCCCATGTCATTTTGATTTACCAATCTCAAGTTATGGTCTTTGACTTAAAGTGCCCTTTTGTTGACTTTTGAAAATGACCTATAATGTTGAAATTGATAACTTTTTGTGAGAGCATTTATTGGACTTGGAATGTGAAGATGAGTTGTATTAAATGTCATCCCCTTCAAAATGAGCATTGGATGGGATTTTTCTGATGAACCATGAAAAAGTTATGCCTTGGTCAAGTTACAATTGACTTTTCAGCTGTCCAAAAATAGAAACTTTTGCATTTTGATGATTTTTGAGCCATTCTTGTGGAATCATGATCTAGACTTGATCAAATGATGATTGTGGCTTCAAAATAAGATGTTGACCAAAAATTTTGACTTTTGAATGCCAAATGACCATTTTGTCCCTGTAGTTGATTGTGGAGCAATTAGGGTTTTTGACTGTGCAACTTGACCTTGTGAGCCTTGAAACTTGACATGTAGGTGCTTGACAATGTATATGAGCATAGGGGACTTGATTGAGCCCTTGAAAACCTCAACTTCCTTGCAAGAACCAAAACCCTAATTTGACTGGCTCAAGAGGGTGCTTTACTGTGTAGCCCTTGAGTAGACTTTGAACCATTTGAGGTGATGTTTGTCAAAACTTTGAAGAATATGGGAGGGCAAATTTTGGGGTACAACACCCATAACCATTGCTAGCGCGTCACCCCCCTTGTTTCATTCTGACCTCGCTTTTTATTTGGGCCTCACCACTTCAAACTCTTAAGGCCCATTTTACTTGTTTTTTTTCAATTTAATTCATTTTATTTCTTTATGTTAAAATAACATACTAACATTTAAAACTTCATTTTTTTTTGTAAAATAAATTAGTTTCTTTTATTAGTTTTATTTAAATCATTTTTCTTTTTATTATTATACATGATGAAAATACTAAAAAACAAAACTTCTAAATTAATTTAAATTAGATTTTCTTACTTTAAATTTTTCCTTTCATAATTAATAAAATACAAAAAGAAAAGTAATAATAACATTTAATCTTTCTTTTTTTAGAATAGATTTTTATTTATTTTCAAGTAAATACATGCATTCCATGATTTGTTGATTTTCCTTATTTTATAATTTGTTATGGCTTACATTGAATTGGGACAATTCGATTTGGTTGTAACACTTGATATTTGGACATTGTTATCCTTGTGAGATTCATCCCCATTTGTAATAATTTGTACCCCTATCCCCGGATACTTTTTTAATAGCTTAGATTTTTAATTCTCGCACTTTATGCTTTCAAATATGCCATGATTAGAGATTAGGGTTTGTATGCGAAAATCCAAAATTAATCGCTAGATGATCTAATACAAGATCTAAATGCATGAAAATGACAAACACAATGCACACTTGCACCTCTAGGGTAACCTTGTTTGTTGCCTCGGAAATGCAATCATGTCCCTCGAATATGAGACACTCTAGCAAATGCCCCTTCGATAAACAAAGATCGTAGTCCCTCGATGACCCTCGATGTTGCCTTCGATAAAACGATCTCGTCCCTTACAAAATTCCTAGAGAGTCTCACAAGTTGCTTTCAATGATTGTATGCGATAACCCGCGCCTGTCCCGTTTAACATCCTAATACAAGGTTGTTTACCAAATGCAATGGTAAAACAACACTGTCAAAAGGGTTAAAAACATATAGGAAAGATCTTTGAGTAAAATAGGGTGGATAAATCTTAGTTACTTGATCAAAAGCTTGCAAAACATCATTGCTATTTTCAAACACACTTCACAACACAATTCAAAAATTTCCCAAAAACAAACTTTCAAACATTGAAATATCTTTTCAAAAAGACAAACACCTTTGTATATATTCAAACAAGAATCATTACAAAGGTTGCCACAATGATGGCCTCTTTTCAAAGCATTTTCAAAAACCACACACACAAAGCACCATTTCAAACAATTGAAAACCAAAAGCAAGTGATCTAAACAAGTAACTAAGAGCCCATGGATAACCATGGATGAAAAGGGTGCTTGCACCTTCCCTTTTCATAATTTACCCCCTGATAACGAGAAATCGTATCATATAATTACTACACTTTTTATTGATTTTCATAATACATTGAGTCGTTTAACTCCCGATTGTTCCGAGTTTTTGTGTCTTTTCACAGGTACAACATTTGTCAACTCAAATCAATGAAAAAAGATCACATGAAGGAAGCTAACCAAGAATCAGAAGAGAAAGAACCAAATTTGCAAAGTCTGCAGATTTTGTAGCTGTGACGACCGTCACACCCCATGACGAGCGTAACGCTCTCACAACTAGAAGGACGCTCGTCACACATCATTGACGAGCGTAATGCGCTATTTAAGCGCATTACGACCGTCACCCCCTCATGACGACCGTCACACGCTTAAAAACAACATTATGGAATACAGAGAGACGTGGGCAACGTTGTGAGCAGTTTTCTTCTCCTGTATTTCCTCAACTTCAGTAACCATGTATCTGAGTCTTCCTCCACTCAAGTTGTTCCAAAATTTTCTCAACTGCAAAATCTTCTTCTATAAATATGAGGCAGTTCAATGGATCATGGTCGAAGAATTTTCTACAAAGCCAAATTTCTATTTTTATGCATTATTCTATTTTGTTTGCTTTTGAACCTTTTTATACCTACTGTAATTTTAGTTTCCAGAATTAGTTTCTAGAGTGTTAGTTCTTCATCTAAGAATTAACACGGTCATAGATTTCAATTAATTGCAAGGAATTTGTAAGCATCCAAGATTACCACAGCAACATTATTTACAGGTTTTTTATGCAATTGATTTTTATTTATTCTTGTGCTATGTCATTTATTTTTATGAATTATATTTTAAGTTGCATAGTTACTAAATATATTATGTCCGGCTAAATTAATTTGTACCGGTATGTGACTCCTAAGTACCGAAAGAATTCAGTGATAATTTGGCTAAAAACATTTATAAATAATTTCTGGTTTCCAATTTCCATGTCTAATTTAACTACCCTTGTCACGAGAGTGAGAGGATAATTAACATGATTTTGCCACGAGAGTGGGAAATTAATTAAGGCAAGAACCTGCATGCGAGAGCTGGGATTCGACCCAGATAGTGGTAACGAAACATTAATTTTTAAATACATGAGAGTGTTTTAACAAATTAATTAAACTCAAATTGTTTTCAAAAAGTGTTATTAAATTTAAAGTGCATCCACTAGGTTTAGTAGCATGAATTATTTCATGAACACGAGAGTGTATGTCTCAGGTTTTTAAACAATTCGTTTTTACCGAAATACTTTTTATGCCAAGCGATTCACCGAATTCCCGAAGTCCGACTATCGCATACCGGTATAGCTATTACTATTATTTTTAATTAAACTCTTTTCCCCCCTAAAACCAAATATTCATCGCTTAGTTAAACAACTGTAGCATTAGATCGTATGTGATTGATCCTCAGTCTCTGTGGGTTCGATAATCATTTAAAACTAGAACGACTAAACTGTATACTTGCAGTTAGTATCCCAATAGACTCATAAAGTCCCGATCATGTTTTTGGCACCGTTGTCGGGGACTGATTAGTCAATTAAGTACGATTCTTTTGTTGCGTGTTTAGACTAGGCAACAAAAACCCTTTTTCGATTTGTATGCCAAGGACTCGCTTACAAGGCGAACCACTTGACAAATCGACGGACGAACCTGAACACATCCTTTCCATAAGACGAACAGTCAGGGATTACTGTTTAAATCACGCTATTCCTTTACCCAAACCCGAAATTAAGATTGATTCCGAAACAGATTCTAATTCTTCCCCTGAAACCGAAACTAATCCAGAAGTAGACATGGCCGAAGAACAAAGGACCCGTCCACTGAAGGAGTACGCAACTCCATCACAACAAGAACCCGACAATAGCATTGCTTCTCTAGCAATAAATCGAAACGATTTTGAGTTGAAACCGTCATTGATATCAACTATCCAACAATGCCAATTCTCTGGAAATCCTACTGAGGATCCAAATGAACATCTTACAAAATTCGTTCAATTTGCCGACACAGTTATAGCGAATGGTGTTAGTAAAGATGCAATAAGATTACGTCTTTTCCCTTTCTCGCTAAGAGATAGAGCTTAGGCTTGGTTGCAATCCTTACCGTCAAATTCCGTCACTACGTGGGAAGGACTTAAGACTGTATTTTTAGCACGATACTTTCCCCCAAGCAAGACTGTTGCATTAAGAGCTCAAATCAACGGATTTAGGCAGAAGGATACTGAATCGCTATTCGATGCATGGGAACGTTACAAAGACATGATGCGAATGTGCCCACATCACGGATTAGAAAAATGGCTGATCATCCACACGTTTTATAATGGACTCTTGTACAACACAAGACTCTCTATAGATGCCGCCGCAGGTGGTACACTGATGCACAAGCCTTACAACGAAGCTAACCAACTCATTGAAAATATGGATCAAAACCACTATCAGTGGGGAGGAGAAAGAACACCTGTGGAGAAAACTCAAACCAAAAGTGGGATGTACGAGATTAGTAGCCTAGATAAAGTTAATGCTAAGGTAGGTGCTCTTATCCAAAAGATATAAAGCTTGACCTTACCTCCTGCAGCCACCGTGGCTGCAGTTACCCCAAACTGCGAAGTTTGTGGAGTTCCTGGTCATGTTGGAACCGAATGTCAAATCTTAGCAGGAATATCAGCTGATCAGGTGAATTACGCTCAAGGTAATCCTTATGCTAATACCTATAATCCTGGTTGGAAGAACCATCCTAATTTCTCATACAAGAACAATAACGCTTTATATGCACCTGGACAAGCACCTGTTGTACCTCCAGGTTATCAAAACCCCGCTATTAATGTTCCTAACATTCCTAAGAAATCTAACCTTGAAATCCTAATGGAAAATTTTATCGCTAATCAAGCTCAACAAAACAAAGAATTCCTCAATCAAAATGTTCACACCGGTGAACAATTGAAGCTATTAGCAAATAAGGTAGATGCCCTAGCAACTCACAATAAAATGTTAGAAACCCAAATCTCCCAAGTAGCACAACACCAAGCTAGTTCTATCGCACCTGCTGGTACGTTTCCTGGACAGCCACAACCCAATCCTAAAGGACACGCTAATGCTATCACATTACGAAGTGGGACAACACTTGATGGACCGGTAGATCCTAGACTCCAAAATCCGACCATGTATCAGAAACCTGAAAAGGAAGCAGAGAAATCGAAAGAACAATCTGAGAATGTAGAGGAAGACGAGAATGAGAATAGAGAGGCTTCAGAAAAACCTTACGTACCCCCACCGCCATATAAACCACCAATTCCATACCCTCAAAGACTTGTAAAATCCAAGAACGAGGGGCAATTCAAGAAATTTGTAGAACTTCTAAAACAATTAAACGTTACTATTCCGTTTACAGAAGCTATAACCCAAATGCCGTCATATGCTAAATTCCTAAAAGAAATATTGTCTAATAAGAAAAAAATTGTTGAAAACGAAACCGTTATGCTAACTGCCGAATGTAGTACCATAATTCAAAATAACATGCCTCCAAAACTAAAAGATCCCGGTAGTTTCTCCATACCATGTGTAATTGGAAAATCTGTCATAGACAAAGCTCTATGCGATTTAGGAGAGAGTGTTAGTCTAATGCCCTTATCTATTTGCGAGAAGCTCAAACTAGGTGACATGAGACCTACCAAGATGTCCATACAACTAGCCGACAGATCAGTCAAATTCCCTGTTGGTATATGTTGTACCCCAAAATTTGCCCTCCCATTTCTCATTGATTTCTCACCACAAAACCTTTGAAGATCAAGATCCAGTTAGGGTTTCATCTGCTCAAGACTTCTCCTTGCACTGTTGACCCAAATTAGGGTTTGTGTTTGCACAAAGATGTTTTGACCTAAAATGCCTAAGATGACTTTCTTGCTTCATATTAGACTCCCAAGTTTATCCATATCAAGTTTCAAGTCTTGATTCCAAGTTTTGCCCAATCAATTGGACAGTTGACCTAGAAATCAGCTATATTGGGGGAAAAGTCAATTGTGGCCAATTGACAGTCAAACCTCATGAAAATTGACCCACATCAACATTATAAACTCACATGGACCATTTGATCAAGTTTGGATCACAATTCCTCAAGAAATTTGATCAGATCACCAAAAGGGCAAAATGGTCATTTTTAGGGTTTTGACTGCACAAAGGCAATTTTTGACTGTTTGACCTAGCCAATGGAAAACCAAGCTCACATATGGACTCAAGGACCCCATGGAATTATCTTGACATGCTCAACAAGTTCAAAATATCCCAAATGCACAAGATTGACAGTTGAATTTCCCAGTCAATTGATCAATTTTGACTGTATACTGAAAAGTCAAACTTTGACTTTTTGGTCAAAATCAAGAGTCAAGATTCATTTTTCATTAAAACATGCCAAATCATGAAACTTGTTCACCAAGAAATCAAAAAATGCAAATTAGGGTTAGAAATGAGAATTTTTCATAACTTAGAGTTTTTCTAAGTTATGAAAAACCCTAATTTTTTCCCAACTTTGCCTCACTTTCTCACCAAGATTCATTTGGATTCAAACAAAAGTCAAAACATGAAAGTTGTAGCTTGTTGCATAATCTACAACTTTGATTCACAAAGTTTTCCCAAATGAGGCTTGTATCTCAAGTTACAATTTTTGGAATAAGGGTACTAAACCATTCTTAACTTAGTGAAATTTTAACCTATTTTGGCAAGGTTTTCTACCTAACTTCAAGGCCATTTTCCATATACTTCCACTTGTAATTTCAATTTGCATTTCAAAGATGGATTGTAGTACACATTCCAAGCTTTCCAAATTGTCCAATAACTTATCAAACAACCTCATAACTTGAGAGAATCGAATTTTGCAATATGGCCAAAAGTCACTTTGATTCATGGCCATGTACATGTTCATAACTTGTGCAAATTTCTCAAACCAGCATGCCACTTGATTACAAGCCCTTAAACCATCCAACACTCAATAATTTAATGCATGTTCATTGTGCTAAGGTTTCATTTCATGAGTTTATGCATTACATGTTGAATTAAGCCATTTATGGAAAAAGTGAAATAGCCATTTTTGCAAAAGCAAGCTTTATGTCAAAGTTGCAAATCCACAAGTACAGATGAAATCTAATTGGCACAAGATTATGAGCAAAACACACTGATCAAGGAGAGGTTTTGCAGCATGATTAGGGGGCCTCTACTTGCCTAGAACATCAACTTGGCTTTGCTTGCTTAAGGGTGAAGAAAAGTGGCATAACATAACACAACTATCATCTCAGCATTAGAACACTGAAGCAATTATTTTGTACACCTTCTAATCATCCTAACTAAGCTAGCACACGACTCCAATACCTCCAATACCTCCACAAACTCAGAATCACCCTCAAACTGCTCAAACAGAGTTCTCACTGCAGTTTGAGTGCCAACTCTCATCCCTTGCATGATATCTTGCCCAAAGCTCATCAAACACATTCCCTAGCATCAGTGCAAGCTAACCAAAACCTAAAACACGACCTATAATTCCTCTAACCTGTTCCACCATTTTCACTTTCTTGTTTTACAGTTGGAGGTCCATAGCTCGATTCAAGGTGTCTCAAAGCAAAGTAAGCATTGGAATAGCATCACCACACTTCAGGCAAGCTGTACAGATCATCATCTTGCTCTGAAAGCTCCCCCATTGCCAGATAGAACTTCAACTGAACAGGTATTTTCTTGAACTTCTAACTCTTAGTCTAGGCATCATTAGCTCTAAGTTTGTGAATAAGAAGTGTTCTACCCATGCCTCTGAATCTGTACATGCTTTTACTTTTCATTTATTTTGCTTGAGCTGTGAGAATTTAAGGTTTGAATATGGCAGAAAAATTAGGTCATGATTTGGGACTGTCAAAATTCTCTCTCATTTCTGAGAGTTAGGATGAGTTCTTTATATATTTAAAATCGTGATTCAATGCTTAACATTTCTTATGTTGGAAGTTTGTGCAAAAGATCAAGGAATCAGGATGTGTGAATGGAGGTTCAGGCGCGCGTTTTTTTGAACATTTTTTGTTCAGAGGTTGAAGAAGAAGCTTCGTGGGCTGGGCTTGCTTCTGAATTTCTTTTCACACCATATTTCTGATTTCACACCCCCTGAGCCCAATTTGTGTGTTTTATTGATTTTTTTTATTTTTCTTTTTTCATTTTGGTTTATTTATTTTTCCTAATGATATTAAAAACATAAAAAACATTTTTATACCATTTTTCTATTTTTAAGCATTTATTTGTTTATAGGAATCATTTGTGCATAAATAATATATATATATACTATTATTTAGAAAACTAGAAAAATAGTGCAAATATACTTTATTTCTGATTTTTGTTTCATTTTTCTTTTAAAAATATTTTATACAAAATATACTTTTTTTTATAAATATTAAATAGTTATTTTTGTATATATAATATTTATTTAGTAAATAATAAAGATATTTATATATATTAATATACTTAGGGCAAAAATACCAAAATACATACATTTTTTATTTTATTAATATTTGATATGGAGAATACTTTTTTTATGAATATACTCCATTTTATTTTATTTTTGTATATAATTATTAAATATTATACATATTAAATAGTTAATATATTTATTTAATGAAATTAGGGTTTTACCCTTAAAACACAAAAAACTCCAAAAATAATATTTTTTTTATTTTTTTTTATTTGACATAAATAATACTTTTTTCATACATATAAAAACCCTTTTTGCATTTTGCATCTTTATTTTATGGTCCATTTAATTTGTGCAATTAATTATCTTGTAAATATTCCAAAATTGATGTAATAGCTAGGTTTTAATTTCTTGTCTAAATATCCCCCCATTTGAACATTTGTACCCCCTTTCCCATATTGTGTTGTAATAGTGTAGGGATTTTACTTTTCGCACTTTAAACGCTTTCTAAATATACCATGCTAGAATTAGGGTTTGTATGCAAATAAAAAGAACAAAATAGTTTGACCTAATTTCAAAGATAAACAAGCATGAAATTGGACAACACATATCACACTTGTACCCCTAGGGTATTCCACTTGTTGCCTTCAATAATTGGGCCATATTGCATGTTAGGTTTCTTTGGGCAAAACAAATACAAACCAATTGATCATAGTCCCTCGATGACGCTTTCGAAAAGTTGCCTAAAAAATGATCAAAGTCCCTTAAAAGAAAATTGCCCAAAGATACTTAGCACTATTGCAACTATGGTCTAAACGATGACCCGCGCTTGTCCCTTTCACCTCCTAACACAAGATTGTCCACCAAATGCAATGGTGGAACAAAATTGTTAAAAGGGTTAAAACATAACAAAAATCTTTGAGAACTTTAGGGTAGATAGCTCTTAAGTACTTGTCAACTTGCAAAACAAAACACTTGCCTATTTTTCAAACCACACTTCACAAACACTTTCAAAACAAACTTTCAAAAAAAACCTTGAAACATCTTTTCAAAAAGACAAACACCTTTGTAAAACATTCGAGTAAAGAATTGTTACAAGGTTAGCCTAGACAAGGCATCTTTTTCAAAACATTTTCAAAAACCACACACCAAGCACCATTTCAAACAATTGAAAACCAAGGCAAGTTGATCTAAGAAAGTACCTAAGAGCCCATGGATAACCATGGATAGAAAGGGTGCTAATACCTTCCCTTTCTATAATCTACTCCCCGAACCCAAGAAAAATCTCAAAGGTTTTTGCTGTGCTTTTTTTAAACCTTTCCTTAGGATAAAATAAAAAGTCGGTGGCGACTCTTTCTCAACCGAAACATTTGCGAAAACAAACGCAAAACCATAGTCAGTTCTCCCACCGTATCACAGAACTGGCGACTCTGCTGGGGAAATTAATTTGAAAGTGGAGTAACCTTAGGGCTTAGATCACCCTCTTGCATGACTAATTGTTTGAATTGATTGCTTTATATTTTGGCTCTCTTGTTTGGGTTCACAATCCTACACCCGGATTTTGGGAAACATTTCATAGATAGCAATACGTTGTGGAAACTGTGCGGGGTATACCGACACGGTCGAAGCAATAGCTATATTAGTGCGACATATTTGTGAGTACCGGTAACCCTTGAGTTCAATCAAGGAGAGTACGGGGCCGCTGAGTGATGTCACTAAGCACTAATGACCTAGAACCTTACTTGACCATCTTGGTCTTTTATTAGGGGTAGTGAGATGACCGGTTTTGGTGCAGTCCGAAGTTGGTAGATACTCGATACTACACTCATTGAGGGTTGTTTTCTTGGAATATTTTGGTCGCTAGTTAAGTGGCTAAACCAAAACAATGAACAATGAAAACAATCCAGTGATATTGAGCTCCTTAGAACCCGGTTACTATTTATAGGACAGATTTTTAAGCCAACTACACTCAAGAGGGTACTTACCTATGAAACCCCATGCAAGCCTGAAACTAGGGTTTGGTGTGATTTGCTTGTACATGTGTTTTGTGCATACATCATAAACATCATAAAACATCATATGCATTCACTAACCATTTCAAGGGTTTGGATCTTCATCTTTGTTCTTGTTTTGTAGGTCATGGAAATTCCTCGCAGAAAAACCATTCAAGTCAACCTTGTGAGAATCTCTCCTCAACTCAAGGAGTTCACCTCAAGAATTCCAGAAAGCTCATCCTTCAGTGAAAGACATGGTAGACTGCTCAGCCTAGTCAACACCAACATTGAAGAAGACATGATGAAAGTGCTATTCCAGTTCTTTGACCCTCTTCACCACTGTTTCACTTTCCCTGATTATCAGTTGGTGCCCACTTTGGAGGAGTTTTCTCAACTCCTGAGAATTCCTATCCTTAATCAACTACCCTTCAACGGTACGGAAAAGGAACCAAAGCCGGAAGATGTTGCTCGAGCATTACATCTACAACCATCCGACATCAAGGGGCATTGGGAATCCAGAAGCGGCGTCAAAGGATTCTTAGCAAAATTCTTGTTTGAGAAGGCACAAGAATGTTGGAACTCATTGGACCTACAAGCCTTTGAAGAGATTGTGGCACTCCTTATCTATGGGTTGGTCTTGTTCCCAAATCCTGACCAATTGGTAGATGTCAACACCGTCAAAATCTTCTTGTCCAGAAATCCAATACCAACATTGCTTGGGGACATCCTTCACTCATTTTACACACGAACAGTGAGAAAGAGGGGTGTTCTCATGTGCTGTACTCCTCTCCTTGCAAGGTGGTTTATTTCGCACCTTCCACAATCTGTCCTAAAGAATGACCAAGGCTCAAGGTGGTCCCAACGGTTGATGACTCTTACTCACTCTGATGTACATTGGTGTTCTCGGTCCAGAGAAAATGTCATCATCGTCGATCGTTGTGGAGAGTTTCCAAATGTTCCTTTACTTGGAATCAGAGGAGGTATCACTTACAACCCTTGCCTAGCTTTGAGGCAATTTGGATATGCACAGAGGGATGGCCCTCATGATATGTTGATTCCTGACCTAGTTTTTGACTTCGACAACGATGCGCAAGGACTTCGCCAAAGATTCATCAGAGCCTGGGGAAGACCCAACAAGGTTGATAGCAAGACATTGGGACACAAGAACTCCATCCCTCTTGAGCCTTATCTCAAGTGGGTACGAGCCCGAGCCCAAAGTCTGATGATGCCTTATCCTCATGTTCTCCCTGTGATTAAAGAGCCCGTCAAGGAAGGAGAGGTTCCCTACACCATCCTACATCCTGACATGCCTACATCGTGGGAGGAAATGCAGAAAAGTTGGATTCAGCTCAAGGAGGAACGGAACACTTTTGAAGCTAGCTTCTACGCCAGTGAGAAGAAGGTTCTAGAGCTTACCCGCCGACTCCATGAGCAAGAGGCCCTCAACACCTACATCGCACCAAAGAGGATGCGCAATGTCTTTTTTCCTTGAGAAGTTATTTTGTAATATTTGGCCCATGGGGCATTTATGTACTAACAAAGTTCTTCTTATTAATATGACGTGCGTTCTTCTTTGTCTGCAACAATTTTGAATGTTCTAAATCCTTGAATGCATTGCATACATAAGCATACCATTCATCGTGTGCATAAGCAGGTCTCACTCCAGGTTTCCTTATCTGTCTGCTGTTTATTTCAGTAGGATGGATCTCGAGCAAACAGTCAAAGACCTACAAGCTCAGAATGCACAGTTCCAGCAACTCCTGATGACCTTGGCTAAGGGTCAGGAGGATATAAAAACTCAATTGGGGAACAAAGACCCAGTGAAAAAGAATAAAAAGAGACTCGGGGTGGCTACTTTAGGGAGAAGATTTGACGGAGAAGCTCGGAGAGTGCTTGAATTTCCTCCTACTTCTGATGAAGGAACCAGCAAAGGAGGTGGGGCTGCGTTACCGTCCGAGTCTGATGCGGAAGAAGAAGAGGTCGAAGAGGATGAATATTATTCTGATCAGCAATACCCTCCAGCTGATGATAAATACAAAGGGCTAGAAGACAGGTTGGCCGCCATGGAGCTACAAAGAGTACCAGGTTTGGATTTTGAAGACTTGGGTTTGGTTGCCGGGATTGTGATTCCCCCAAAATTCAAAGTGCCAGTTTTTGTGAGGTATGATGGGCTGTCCTGTCCAAAAATGCATCTCAGATCCTACGTGAGAAAGATTCAACCCTATACGGCAGATAAAAACCTCTGGATCCATTTCTTTCAAGACAGCCTTTCTGGAGCTCAGTTGGAGTGGTTTTATCAGCTAGAAGGAACCAGTGTCAGAAATTGGGAAGACTTAGCCACCGCCTTCTACAAACAATACCAGTATAATTCTGACCTCGCTCCTACTCGTACCCAACTTCAGGGTATGTCATTAGGAACAAGCGAAGGATTCAAAGAATATGCACAAAAATGGAGGGATTTGGCTGGCAGGGTGCATCCTCCTTTAACCGACCGCGAACTCGTTGATATGTTTCTAGGGACCCTATCTGGGCCATTTTTCAATCATCTGATTGGTAACTCTTCTGCGGGGTTTACCGATTTGATCTTAACAGGCGAAATAATAGAAGCTGGCATCAAGTCAGGAAAGATTCAGAAGGGTGTTGCTGCAAGTGTTGAGAAGAAACCTTTTAAGAAGGAAACGGCTGTGGTATATTCTCAGAGAAGAGCAGGGAAGACGGAGCGTCGGCCAACTGTGGGGGCCGTAATGATTCAAAACACTCCAAGTGAGCAGCCTCACTATAACCAGTCCAGACCAAATCAACAACGGGTGGAACGGCCACAACGGCAGTTCACCCGCATTAATATGACTCCAACGCAAGTGCTTCCCCATCTATTGAAGTTGGATCTCTCCACCATCAAGGAGGCACCAAAGAATGTGAATACATCCTCTCCACACTATCATCCTAATGCTAAGTGCGCCTACCATTCTGACAGTGTTGGGCACGACACCAATGATTGTTGGGCACTCAAGCATAAGATCCAAGACCTGATAGAGGCGAAGGAGGTAGAGTTTGACGCTCCGGAGAAGCCTAATGTGATATCTGCACCCATGCCGAAGCACGGCCGAAATATCAATGCCATTAAAGAAGATTTGTATGTTGCTGATGTTAATGATCTGGTAACTCCTTTGTTAACCATTAAGCTGAATCTGTTAAGGTCCGGGATCTTCCCAGGATGTAAAGAAGACTGCTATTGTTGTTACTCTCTGCCGTTTGATTGTCCGTTACTGAAGAAAGGCAAACAAGGCCTTATGGATAGTCGACAAATTTTGTTTGAAAAAGTTTCTGCTGTTCCAGTTCATACTGAAGATGTCTCAATCATAACCATTCACGCCAATCTTTCCAAGGACGTCAAAAAGCCTATTAAGATTACACCAGCTACGAAATCTGTTCCTTTGAAGATAACAATGCCAGGGCCTGTTCCCTATGTTTCTGAGAAGTCGATACCTTGGAACTATGGCGGTGACGTCTACTACCATGGTATCAAACAAATCGAAATAACTGAAGAAAGTTCGGATGATGAAGAAGCCAGCATTAGTAACATTGCAGGCACGAGCAAAATCACCAGGAGCGGGAGAATATTTTCTCCAGAGATTGCCCCTCCAAGAGCAATCTTTGGACCCTCATCAGCTGATAAGGTCATCCCTGCATCAATAAAACTTTCTGCTAGAACTCCTTTGATTGAAGACGTTGTTGTTCCTAGCACTGTCTCTCCTACCGCTGCTGACAAAGGTAAGGGAATCCAAGATGAGCTCGTCAGGACGAGGGCTCAACCCTTGGTCATCCCGGAAACCTCCAAGAAGGAAATGGATGAGATTTTGAGGATAATCAAAAGAAGTGATTACGATGTGGTAGAACAGCTGGGGCAAACCCCCTCAAAGATCTCCATGCTGGCACTACTACTTTACTCAGAAGCGCACGCTAAAGCCCTGATAAAATTCCTGAAGGCAGCCCATGTGCCCCAGGAGACCTCTGCGGATCAATTTCAAAATTGCGTGGCTAGCCTGACTACGGACAATGGATTAGGTTTTTCTGATGCCGACCTAACTCCTAAAGGTAGAAACCACAATGATGCTTTGCACATTTTGGTCGAGTGTCGGGGAACCACCCTCGCACATATCTTGGTCGACACTGGTTCGTCGCTGAATGTATTGCCTAAGAAGGCCTTGGACCGACTAGATTGTGAAGGGTTGGAATTGAAGCCGTGATATTGTTGTCAGAGCTTTCGATGGTTCGAAGAGAATGGTCCATGGAGAGGTCGAAATTCCCATCAAGATAGGCACTGAGGTGTTTAAATCTACTTTCTATGTGATGGACATCCGTCCATCATACTCTTGCTTGCTGGGTAGACCTTGGATACACCATGCTGGGGCAGTCACCTCCTCCTTGCATCAGATGTTGAAGTATCTTGTCAAGGGAAAGATCATTACTGTCCATGGTGAAGAAGAGTACATGATTAGCCACTTGAATTCCTTCCGATATGTGGAGGTTGAAGGGGAGTTCATTGAAACTCCTTTTCAGCATTTCGAAGAAGTCCTTCCTGAAATAGCAGTAGCAAAGTTGGCAGCTGAGACACCGAGGCAGATGGCCAGGATGGTATCTCTGGAAGACGCAAGGGCCGCAATAAAGGAAGGGAAGAATTCAGCATGGGGGGAGTTACCTGACATTCCACATAAGACAGACAAATTTGGATTAGGGTTCACTACCGCAGGCCAGAAAGTGATGCGCCGGTCAAAGATTGAAAGAGCGCCAGTCAAAATTTCTCCCTACGGAATCAACGCCTTGGAGGATGAAGACAAGGAGAGCAACATCGAAGAATGGATTTACCCAAGTGTCAAAGGAGGATTGAGCAACTGGGAGGCAAAAGACTTTGTCCCCATCACTTTTATTCATCAGTAATTTATCTGTTAAACATTTCCTATTTGGTCTGTAATATTTTCAAACAATCCGTACACTATCTTTTCACCTCATGCCTTGCCCGGGGCATGTAGGTCCATTTGTAAGGGTTTTGATTATTTTTCATATCCATATGCCATGTTTAATGATTCATTGGACGTTTTTCATTTGATAAACTGCTTGTGTTCATTTTCTTTCCTTTTGCATTTTTGTTTAAGGATGGCTATCCCTTACACACACCCACACTCACCAATGCAGGTACCCATCCACTCCGGATTCCATGGGTGACTATTCTGCTATATCCTTCAATAACTCTGAAGATCTGGTCAATCAAGCCGAGTATGAAGATGACGAAGGTTGTGAAGTACCAGGGGAACTAGCCAGACTTCTACAACAAGAGGAAAGGGCCATCTTACCGCACGAAGAGTCATTGGAAACTGTCAACTTAGGGACCTAAGAAGACCGGAAGGAGGTGCAAGTGGGTGCCAATCTGGAACTGAGTGTCAAGAAATGCCTGATACAGTTGTTGAATGAGTATGTTGAAATCTTCGCTTGGTCTTATGAAGACATGCCGGGTTTAGACACAGACATCGTGGTTCATCGTCTCCCCACAAGAGAAGACTGTCCACCGATCAAGCAAAAAGTTCTCCGAATGAGGCCTGACATGTCTGAAAAGATCAAGGCAGAAGTAATGAAGCAATTCGACGCTGGCTTTCTGGCTGTTACGTCCTATCCTCAATGGGTCGCTAACATCGTGCCAGTACCTAAGAAAGATGGCAAAGTCAGGATGTGTGTGGACTTCCGGGATTTGAATAGGGCCAGCCCCAAAGATGATTTTCCACTCCCACACATTGACGTTTTGATCGACAACACAGCTCAGCACAAAGTGTTTTCCTTCATGGATGGATTCTCGGGCTACAATCAAATCAAAATAGCCCCCGAGGATATGGAGAAAACAAATTTTGTCACACAATGGGGCACTTTCTGTTACAAGGTGATGCCGTTCGGGCTGAAGAACGCAGAGGCAACTTATCAACGCGCCATGGTAGCTTTATTTCATGATATGATACATCATAAGATTGAAGTTTACGTAGACGATATGATAGCTCGGTCACAAACAGAGGAAGAGCACCTTGAACATCTGGAGAAGCTGTTTGCCAGGTTGAAAGAATACAAGCTCAGGCTGAATCCAAGTAAATGCACTTTTGGAGTTAGGTCTGGTAAACTCCTGGGATTCATTGTAAGAAACAAAGGCATTGAAGTCGATCCAGCAAAAGTGAAAGCAATACAAGAAATGCCTGCTCCCCATACTGAAAAGGAGGTTAGAGGATTCTTGGGGCGCTTGAACTATATTGCCAGATTCATCTCGCATCTGACTTCTACCTGTGAGCCAATTTTCAAACTCTTGAAGAAAGATCAGGTAGTTGAATGGAACGACGATTGTCAAGCTGCTTTCGATAGGATCAAGGAGTATTTGCTAGAACCTCATATTCTGATGCCACCCGTCGAAGGAAGACCATTGATCATGTATTTGACCGTCTTGGATAACTCAATGGGGTGTGTTTTGGGCCAGCATGACGAGTCTGGTCGAAAAGAGCATGCTATTTATTACCTTAGCAAAAAGTTTACCGACTGTGAGACTCGCTACTCACTGCTCGAGAAAACTTGCTGCGCTTTGGTATGGGCTGCTCGCCGACTAAGGCAGTATATGTTGACTCATACTACCTTGTTGATTTCCAAAATGGATCCTATCAAGTATATCTTCGAAAAGCCCGCCTTATCAGGAAGGATAGCTAGATGGCAAATGATCCTAACAGAGTATGACATCCAGTACACCACCCAAAAAGCTATCAAGGGGAGTGTACTAGCTGACCATCTGGCTCATCAGGCTATCGAAGATTATCAACCCATGAGATTTGATTTCCCAGACGAGGACATCATGAATTTGGACAACATTGAAGGTAACGGACCGTATGACGGACCCGAAAAGGGATCCCGGTGGACCCTGTACTTTGATGGTGCTTCAAATGCACTCGGAAACGGTATTGGCGCAGTACTCATTTCTCCGGAAGGTTGTCACACACCTTTCACGGCCCGACTTTGCTTCAGCTGCACAAACAACATGGCTGAATACGAAGCTTGCATCTTTGGTCTCAAGGCTGCTATAGACTTGGGGATCAAATCTTTGATCGTATTTGGGGACTCGGCTTTGGTTATCAGTCAAATCAAAGGAGAATGGGATACCAAGCATCCTAATCTTATCCCATACAAAGAACATGTCCTGACATTGTTGCCTCATTTCGAGAAAATTACCTTCGAGCAATTCCCGCGAGAAGAGAATCAGCTAGCAGATGCTCTAGCCACAATGTCCTCCATGTTTAAACTCAACTGGGATAACGAGGCTCCCCAAATCACCATCGAGCGAATGGATGAACCTGCACATTGTCATGAGATTAACACCGAAGAAGTAGTGGAACAACCCTGGTTCCATGAAATCAAAAGGTATCTCGAGACTAGAGATTATCCTGAAGGGGCTTCCATAAATGACAAGAAGTTCTTAAGGAAATTTGCGGCCAAGTTCTTCCTGAGCAACGGCATCCTTTACAAACGAAGCCATGATTGTGTACTACTCCGATGCGTAGACAAAGCTGAAGCAGAGTTGATCATGACTGATATACACATCGGCACATTTGGCACTCACTTGAGCGGGCATACAATGGCTAAGAAGATCCTAAGGGCAGGCTATTACTGGTCTACCATGGAAGCTGACTGCCATCAACATTCCCGTACTTGCCACAAATGTCAAGTCTATGCTGACAAAGTTCATATCCCTCCGGTTCCTCTCAACGTTCTGACTGCTCCGTGGCCATTTGCAATGTGGGGCATTGACATGATCGGAGAGATCAAGCCCACGGCTTCCAACGGACATCGCTTCATTTTGGTTGCCATTGACTATTTCACCAAATGGGTCGAAGCAGCTTCCTTCGCCTCTGTTACCAAAAATGTGGTTGCCCGCTTCATCAAGTAAAATCTCATCTACCGGTATGGTGTTCCAGACAGGATCATCACAGACAACGGTACAAATCTGAATAATACAATGATCACCGCATTATGTGAGCAGTTCAAGATTTATCATCACAATTCATCTCCCTATCGGCCGAAGATGAACGATGCTGTTGAAGCTGCGAACAAAAATATTAAGAAGATCATTCAGAAAATGACAGTCACTTACAAAGACTGGCATGAGATGTTACCGTTTGCTCTGCATGGATACCGTACGACGGCACGTACTTCAACTGGGGCAACCCCATTTTCGTTGGTATATGGCATGGAAGTTGTCCTGCCTATGGGAGTTCAGATTCCTTCTCTAAGGATTATGAAGGATGCAGGTTTGAATGAAGATGATTGGATGCAGACTCGACTTGACCAACTCAATCTGATCAACGAGAAGCGACTCGCTGCTATATGCCATGGTCAGGCGTATCAAAAATAGATGATCAATGCCTTCAATAAGAAAGTTAGACATCAAGTGTATCAAGTCAGAGATCTCGTAATCAAGCGGATTATCTTGCCGCAAAGTGATCCCAGGGGCAAATGGACTCCTACATATGAAGGACCATTCGTGATCAAGAGCATATTTTCTGGTGGTGCAATGATTCTAATCACCATGGACGGCGACGATTTGCCGCACCCTGCGAACGCAGACATAGTCAAAAGATACTACGCATAAAATAACCCGACAAGTCGAAAACCCGAAAGGGCGGCTTGGGCAAAAATGGGCATCCCGGTGGACCGGAAACCCGAAAGGGCGGTTCAGGCAAGAGTTAGGGATAAAAATAAAAAATCTGTACACCCGGCAAGTTGAAAACCCGAAAGGGCGGCTTGGGCAAAAAGGGGTTTCCCGGTGGATCGAAAACCCGAAAGGGCGATTCAGGCAAAAGTTAGGGAATTAAAGCGTATGACTATGTCTCGTCGGATCACTTCAAAGACAATCTCTTCATCAACCAGTTCCAGGTTTCTGATCAATCCACTCATCGGCAAACGAAGCATTGAATGGACAGATATTCAGAGTTGTGAAAGCTATAGCGGAATGGAATCCCATGGAATTATTTCACATAGCCATCTTTATTTTGTATAAATCTTTCAATATTTACGACAAAATCCTCTTACTAGGATGGTTGTCTCCTTTGTACAAATATACTCATAAAAAGTCAATACAAATACTTTTCCCAAAAATTTGTGTCATTTCCTTTTCTTTTCTCTTGCACTGTTTGTTTTATTTTGAGAAACGTCCAATGTTTTATTAAATAGGCATATGCATTTGAACATAATCATTTCCTTACAAGAAAGAGGATTACTGATAGGTTGAGGATACAGTTGGATATCTTGATACCCTTTCAAAAGAAACCCCCAAGAGATTTGGAATCCATATCCCCAGCAAACCCTGAAGCTTATCCCCCGCAGAGTACGGACGTCTCTCCCGAGTTTTATTCAAAGTTATTTCTCACAAGGGCTTATAACTGGGTTATCCTCAGCTTATTGCCACAAAAGATCGCACTCGCCAAAATTCTTCCTATCCCCAGCGGAGTTCGTCAAAATTCCCCCAGCATAACTTATCAATACAATCCCCATCCAGAGAATCCTCCGGAATTCAATTCCCCTCAGAGTTTAAGTTTCACTCCCCAGCGAAGCCAGACTAATGAACCTTCTCCCCACAAAATCCTGAGGAGGGCAAATCTTGAGCTCCCTAGTAGAAGTCATCAGGAATTCCCTAGAAGATTAATATACAACCCAAGATCCTTTTTCTCCAGCAACAACCAGGAATTATTCTTCCCGGCAGCAGTCAAGATACTCTTATCTTCAGCCATCTTGGATTCGTCTATCCTTTGCAAGACAGCTCTCCAGCTTACATGCGCATCCATTTACATTCATATCATATAACATACATTGTGTCATGCATCGTGACATGGCATATAACTAACTCTTTACCTTTTTAGGTAAGATCAGTCATAAGACTAGAATCACTACCCTCCGAGTTTCTTTCCAGGAATAGTTCGGATGTGACCCAGACACGGCAACATTCTAATGCTTATTCCAGATTTATCCAGGTGCAGTTTTACACGGGCTCATCATCAGGGAACCCTACACCGGTCCTTCCTCCAAGTTCAAGATTTCTGAAAACAGTTCACGGGTTCTCCAAGTAACGGATGTTAACCTATCGCTTGTTCAGTTTCTTCTCAAGACTTCTGAAAACAGTTTATGGATTCTTCCCAACAACGGATGTTAATCTATCACTTGTTCAGATGCAACCTTTGAAAACAGTTTACGGACGCTTCCCAACAACGGATGCTGCTCTATTGCTTATTCAACTTCAAGATTCCTGAAAACAGTTTACGGGTTCTCCAAGTAACGGATGTTAACCTATCGCTTGTTCAGTTTCTTCTCAAGACTTCTGAAAACAGTTTATGGATTCTTCCCAACAACGGATGTTAATCTATCACTTGTTCAGATGCAACCTTCGAAAACAGTTTACGGACGCTTCCCAACAACGGATGCTGCTCTATTGCTTATTCAACTTCAAGATTCCTGAAAACAGTTTACGGGTTCTCCAAGTAACGGATGTTAACCTATCGCTTGTTCAGTTTCTTCTCAAGACTTCTGAAAACAGTTTATGGATTCTTCCCAACAACGGATGTTAATCTATCAACTTATCCAGATACAACTTTTGAAAACAGTTTACGGATTCCTCCCAACAACGGATGTCAATCTATTGCTTATTCAGACCCCCAGTTCAGAGATGGTCCAAAGCATGGACACCTTCCTGATATTCCTTTCCAGATGGCATCTTTAAGACCATCCCCGACAAGTGTCCGTCACTCTTCCAGATGGAATCATTAAGCCCATCTCCAAATGGCATCTTTAAGCCCATTCCCGCATCCATTACTTTGACGAGTGCAAATTTAAGGGCACTCTAGTGTCCAATCTCCTTTTACCCTCGAGTCACGAAAGGCAAAACTTGCCAATCTAACTCTTCGGATTCAAGAAGATTGAACAGGGGCAACTGTTGTACCCCAAAATTTTCCCTCCCATTTCTCATTGATTTCTCACCACAAAACCTTTGAAGATCAAGATCCAGTTAGGGTTTCATCTGCTCAAGACTTCTCCTTGCACTGTTGACCCAAATTAGGGTTTGTGTTTGCACAAAGATGTTTTGACCTAAAATGCCTAAGATGACTTTCTTGCTTCATATTGGACTCCCAAGTTTATCCATATCAAGTTTCAAGTCTTGATTCCAAGTTTTGCCCAGTCAATTGGACAGTTGACCTAGAAATCAGCTGTATTGGGGGAAAAGTCAACTGTGGCCAATTGGCAGTCAAACCTCATGAAAATTGACCCACATCAACATTATAAACTCACATGGACCATTTGATCAAGTTTGGATCACAATTCCACAAGAAATTTGATCAGATCACCAAAAGGGCAAAATGGTCATTTTTAGGGTTTTGACTGCACAAAGGCAATTTTTGACTGTTTGACCTAGCCAATGGAAAACCAAGCTCACATATGGACTCAAGGACCCCATGGAATTATCTTGACATGCTCAACAAGTTCAAAAGATCCCAAATGCACAAGATTGACAGTTGAATTTCCCAGTCAATTGATCAATTTTGACTGTATACTGAAAAGTCAAACTTTGACTTTTTGGTCAAAATCAAGAGTCAAGATTCATTTTTCATCAAAAAATGCCAAATCATGAAACTTGTTCACCAAGAAATCAAAAAATGCAAATTAGGGTTAGAAATGAGAATTTTTCATAACTTAGAATTTTTCTAAGTTATGAAAAACCCTAATTTTCCCCCAACTTTGCCTCACTTTCTCACCAAGATTCATTTGGATTCAAACAAAAGTCAAAACATAAAAGTTGTAGCTTGTTGCATAATCTACAACTTTGATTCACAAAGTTTTCCCAAATGAGGCTTGTATCTCAAGTTACAATTTTTGGAATAAGGGTACTAAACCATTCTTAACTTAGTGAAATTTTAACCTATTTTGGCAAGGTTTTCTACCTAACTTCAAGGCCATTTTCCATACACTTCCACTTGGAATTTAAATTTGCATTTCAAAGATGTATTGTAGTACACATTCCAAGATTTCCAAATTGTCCAAGAACTCATCAAACAACCTCATAACTTGAGAGAATCGAATTTTGCAATATGGCCAAAAGTCACTTTGATTCATGGCCATGTACATGTTCATAACTTGTGCAAATTTCTCAAACCAGCATGCCACTTGATTACAGGCCCTTAAACCATCCAACACTCAATAATTTAATGCATGTTCATTGTGCTAAGGTTTTGTTTCATGAGTTTATGCATTACATGTTGAATTAAGCCATTTATGGAAAAAGTGAAATAGCCATTTTTGCAAAAGCAAGCTTTATGTCAAAGTTGCAAATCCACAAGTACAGATGAAATCTAATTGGCACAAGATTATGAGCAAAACACACTGATCAAGGAGAGGTTTTGCAGCATGATTAGGGGGCCTCTACTTGCCTAGAACATCAACTTGGCTTTGCTTGCTTAAGGGTGAAGAAAAGTGGCATAACATAACACAACTATCATCTCAGCATTAGAACACTGAAGCAATTATTTTGTACACCTTCTAATCATCCTAACTAAGCTAGCACACGACTCCAATACCTCCAATACCTCCACAAACTCAGAATCACCCTCAAACTGCTCAAACAGAGTTCTCACTGCAGTTTGAGTGCCAACTCTCATCCCTTGCATGATATCTTGCCCAAAGCTCATCAAACACATTCCCTAGCATCAGTGCAAGCTAACCAAAACCTAAAACACGACCTATAATTCCTCTAACCTGTTCCACCATTTTCACTTTCTTGTTTTACAGTTGGAGGTCCATAGCTCGATTCAAGGTGTCTCAAAGCAAAGTAAGCATTGGAATAGCATCACCACACTTCAGGCAAGCTGTACAGATCATCATCTTGCTCTGAAAGCTCCCCCATTGCCAGATAGAACTTCAACTGAACAGGTATTTTCTTGAACTTCTAACTCTTAGTCTAGGCATCATTAGCTCTAAGTTTGTGAATAAGAAGTGTTCTACCCATGCCTCTGAATCTGTACATGCTTTTACTTTTCATTTATTTTGCTTGAGCTGTGAGAATTTAAGGTTTGAATATGGCAGAAAAATTAGGTCATGATTTGGGACTGTCAAAATTCTCTCTCATTTCTGAGAGTTAGGATGAGTTCTTTATATATTTAAAATCGTGATTCAATGCTTAACATTTCTTATGTTGGAAGTTTGTGCAAAAGATCAAGGAATCAGGATGTGTGAATGGAGGTTCAGGCGCGCGTTTTTTTGAACATTTTTTGTTCAGAGGTTGAAGAAGAAGCTTCGTGGGCTGGGCTTGCTTCTGAATTTCTTTTCACACCATATTTCTGATTTCACACCCCCTGAGCCCAATTTGTGTGTTTTATTGATTTTTTTTATTTTTCTTTTTTCATTTTGGTTTATTTATTTTTCCTAATGATATTAAAAACATAAAAAACATTTTTATACCATTTTTCTATTTTTAAGCATTTATTTGTTTATAGGAATCATTTGTGCATAAATAATATATATATATACTATTATTTAGAAAACTAGAAAAATAGTGCAAATATACTTTATTTCTGATTTTTGTTTCATTTTTCTTTTAAAAATATTTTATACAAAATATACTTTTTTTTATAAATATTAAATAGTTATTTTTGTATATATAATATTTATTTAGTAAATAATAAAGATATTTATATATATTAATATACTTAGGGCAAAAATACCAAAATACATACATTTTTTATTTTATTAATATTTGATATGGAGAATACTTTTTTTATGAATATACTCCATTTTATTTTATTTTTGTATATAATTATTAAATATTATACATATTAAATAGTTAATATATTTATTTAATGAAATTAGGGTTTTACCCTTAAAACACAAAAAACTCCAAAAATAATATTTTTTTTATTTTTTTTTATTTGACATAAATAATACTTTTTTCATACATATAAAAACCCTTTTTGCATTTTGCATCTTTATTTTATGGTCCATTTAATTTGTGCAATTAATTATCTTGTAAATATTCCAAAATTGATGTAATAGCTAGGTTTTAATTTCTTGTCTAAATATCCCCCCATTTGAACATTTGTACCCCCTTTCCCATATTGTGTTGTAATAGTGTAGGGATTTTACTTTTCGCACTTTAAACGCTTTCTAAATATACCATGCTAGAATTAGGGTTTGTATGCAAATAAAAAGAACAAAATAGTTTGACCTAATTTCAAAGATAAACAAGCATGAAATTGGACAACACATATCACACTTGTACCCCTAGGGTATTCCACTTGTTGCCTTCAATAATTGGGCCATATTGCATGTTAGGTTTCTTTGGGCAAAACAAATACAAACCAATTGATCATAGTCCCTCGATGACGCTTTCGAAAAGTTGCCTAAAAAATGATCAAAGTCCCTTAAAAGAAAATTGCCCAAAGATACTTAGCACTATTGCAACTATGGTCTAAACGATGACCCGCGCTTGTCCCTTTCACCTCCTAACACAAGATTGTCCACCAAATGCAATGGTGGAACAAAATTGTTAAAAGGGTTAAAACATAACAAAAATCTTTGAGAACTTTAGGGTAGATAGCTCTTAAGTACTTGTCAACTTGCAAAACAAAACACTTGCCTATTTTTCAAACCACACTTCACAAACACTTTCAAAACAAACTTTCAAAAAAAACCTTGAAACATCTTTTCAAAAAGACAAACACCTTTGTAAAACATTCGAGTAAAGAATTGTTACAAGGTTAGCCTAGACAAGGCATCTTTTTCAAAACATTTTCAAAAACCACACACCAAGCACCATTTCAAACAATTGAAAACCAAGGCAAGTTGATCTAAGAAAGTACCTAAGAGCCCATGGATAACCATGGATAGAAAGGGTGCTAATACCTTCCCTTTCTATAATCTACTCCCCGAACCCAAGAAAAATCTCAAAGGTTTTTGCTGTGCTTTTTTTAAACCTTTCCTTAGGATAAAATAAAAAGTCGGTGGCGACTCTTTCTCAACCGAAACATTTGCGAAAACAAACGCAAAACCATAGTCAGTTCTCCCACCGTATCACAGTATGCTAGAAAACATTCCTGTCCGAATAGGACAATTTTACATACTGACTGACTTTATAATAATGGACATCAAGGAAGATTCAAACATTACCATCATACTAGGAAGACCATTTTTAGCCACTGCAGGAGCCATTATTGACGTTAAGAAAGGAAAGCTTACCTTCGAGGTAGGAGAAGAAAAAGTAGAATTCATTCTTTCCCAATTCTTCAAAGCCCCTGCTATAGATGACTCATGCTGTTTCCTAGATATTATTAATGAATGTGTCAAAGAACTAGAAAGCCAAGAAGACACCTATTCTGGGATGCTGAAAATTCCGACACCAACTATCTTCAAGGATGATGACTGGAAACAAGAATATCAAGATGCCAACCTAAGCGAATGTTTCGCCTTAACACCCGATCCTACCCCAACTGATAAGAAAACTGGTATAAACTTAAAACGTTACCTGAAGATCTTAGGTATGAATTTTTAGATAAAGAGCTCGAACGACCAATTATAGTCAATGCCAATTTAGGGAAGATCGAAACCGAAAAACTTCTTAATGTGTTAAGGAAGTATCCAACCGCGTTAGGCTATAATATATCAGATTTAAAAGGAATAAGCCCTTCTCTCTATATGCACCGCATTATGCTGGAGGAGGACTGCAAGAATTCTAGAGAACATCAAAGACGAATAAATCCTATCCTAAGTGAAGTCGTTAAGAAAGAAGTACAAAAACTACTAGAGGCAGGCATCATAAACCCAATATCAGATAGCAACTGGGTCAGTCCAGTTCACGTAGTACCTAAGAAAGGAGGTGTTACAGTTATAACAAACACAAAAGGCGAATCGGTGGCACAACGTACCCAAACAGGATGGAGAATGTGTATCGATTACAGAAAACTGAACAAAGCTACGCGCAAGGACCATTTCCAATTACCATTTATTGATCAAATGCTCGAGCGCTTAGCCAAACATTCCCATTTTTTTCTATCTTGAAGGATACTCAGGATTCTTCCAAATTCCCATTCATCCAGATGATCAAGAGAAAACCATGTTCACATGCCCCTATGGTACCTTTGCATACCGAAGAATGCCATTTGGACTATGTAACGCACCTGCAACTTTCCAACGATGCATGATGGCAATTTTCGCAGACTTTTTAGACGGAATTATGGAAGTATTCATGGATGGTTTTTCCGTCTGTGGAGAAAGTTTTGACGGATGTTTATCAAATCTTGAACTAGTACTGAAACGCTGTGTCAATGTCAACCTAGTGCTCAATTGGGAAAAATGTCACTTCATGGTGAGACAAGGAATTGTGTTGGGTCACATTGTATCAAACAGAGGGATTGAAGTCGATAAAGCAAAAATCGAGGTTATCAAAAACCTTCAACCACCTAAAATAGTCAGAGAAATAAGAATTTTTCTAGGACACGCTGGTTTTTATCGATGTTTTATAAAAGATTTCTCTAAAATCACTAAGCCGCTAACTGAATTATTGATGAAAGAAGCCGAGTTTATTTTTGACGATAAATGCTTAAACGCATTTGAGACGCTTAAAGAAGCCTTAATTTCAACACCTATTATGCAACCTCCTGATTGGAACCTACCATTTGAAATAATGTGCGATGCGAGCGATTATGCTGTAGGCGCAGTCCTAGGACAACGCAAGGATAAAAAGCTTCACGCTATCTACTACGCAAGCAGAACACTCGATCCCGCACAAATGAATTACGCCACTACGGAGAAGGAACTCTTAGTTGTTGTATTCGCATTGGACAAATTTCGTTCCTACTTAGTGGGCGCCAAAATCATTATTTACACGGATCATGCTGCGATCTGATACTTGCTAAGTAAGAAAGACGCCAAACCATGACTACTAAGATGGATCTTACTCCTACAAGAGTTTGACTTGGAAATAAAAGACAAAAGAGGGACTGAAAACGTGGTAGCGGACCATTTATCAAGATTGGATGGAATCCAAACCGAGAATGTTCCCATAAACAAAGATTTCCCATTTGAATGCCTTATTGCTAAACTAGAGATAGCTCCTACCGACAATTTAGATCAACAAAATAAACATTTAACAACTGCGGTAGTCAAATCCATTTGTACCAACACCACATTACCATGGTACGCTGATTTCATTAACTATTTAGCCGCCGGTGTTTTACCACCCGATTTAACGTACCAACAGCGGAAGAAATTCTTCCATGATCTTAAACACTACTTTTGGGATGAACCACTACTCTTTAAAAGAGGCGCCGATGGTATCTACCATCGCTGTTTTCCTAACGATGAAATAGACGACGTCATTGCCCATTGCCATTCCGCCCCTTATGGTGGACACGCTAGTACATCGAAAACTTGTGCAAAAATACTTCAAGCTGGCTTCTTTTGGCCTACTTTATGGAAAGACGTTCACGTAGCAATTACGAACTGCGATAGATGTCAGCGCACAGGAAATATATCTAGACATGACGAAATTCCGCAAAAAGGGATTCTCGAAGTAGAAATTTTCGATGTGTGGGGAATTGATTTCATGGGACCGTTCCCCGCATCTTTTGGAAATAAGTATATATTGGTAGTTGTTGACTACGTATCAAAATGGATTGAAGCCGTCGCTGCACCCACAAATGATACACGAGTAGTACTTAAACTATTCAAGCATGTTATCTTCCCACGATTCGGTATACCAAGACTAGTAATCAGTGATGGCGGTTCCCATTTTATCTCTAGAATTTTCGAAAAACTACTTTCAAAATATGGCGTTAAACATCGCATAGCCACACCATACCATCCTTAAACGAGTGGACAAGTGGAAGTGTCAAATAGGGAAATTAAACAAATCCTTGAGAAAACCGTATCCACATCCAGAAAAGATTGGTCCTCCAAGCTAAATGATGCTCTTTGGGCATATAGGACAGCTTTTAAAACCCCTATCGGAACAACGCCGTTTAAATTAGTTTATGGAAAATCTTGTCATTTGCCAGTAGAATTAGAACATAAAGCTTACTGGGCCATTAAAACCCTTAACTTAAATTACAAGATTACTGGCGAGAAACGAATATTAGACATTGTGATACGGTGGGAGAACTGACTAGTGTTTTGCGTTCGTATTCGCACTTGTGCGGTTGAGCAAGAGTCGCCACCGACTTTTT
>CATIWC010002413.1:0-37912 GCA_948472305.1 Vicia faba
AACTTCGGAAGAAGTTACATCTCAAAATTGAACCCAACTCCAGAGCAGTAGGGGAAAAACTGATATAGCTTGGGGTCTTTGTAAACATATTGAAGAGAAAGGAAAACTTGTTAATTTGTGTATTTACTATGATAAAATTATTAGAGGAGGGGGGATTAATAGGTTCAAATTCCATTATGTTTCTATCACTTCTTTGAATTTATAATTTCCTACATTAAGTTTCTATCACTATTTTGATTGTTACTAATACTTTTGTTTATTCTAAATTATTTGAATTTATAATTTTCTATATTATTATAATAACAAATTTCAGGTAATGAATATATTTTTTATAGAAACCGGGTCAAAAGCCATGCGATCTGACCAGTGACCCACAGGTCCGACCAGTAACCCAGTGACCGAGTAACTTTACCGAGTCGATCATCGATCTGGGTTTTAAAACAATTCTATTAAAAGACAAATTAATAATGTTGCTCATCCCCTGACTAGATCATAAAGTTATTACACTAGTGTCATTAAGTTTGATTATAAACCATCATATATTTTAGTTTTGATTATTAAAAAAATGATGTGAGATTTCTTTCGTAAAAACATTAAAATTCATTTTAACTTATTAAATTAGAAGTATTCTATAATTTTTATTTATTTATGTTGCGTTATACATTTTAAAATAAAATTAATACATTTAACGGTGATCTATTTAACTTTTGAAACTATTATTAAACACTAGTTAAATAAAAATATATATATTTAAAATGGTTGGTCAGCCTAACTAGTTAATCCTATAATTTGAAATAACAGTAATTGTCAGCCTTATATCTTGATAAAAATCCTAGAATCATTAAATAATAACGAGTGTGACATATTTAGCCAGTTGATTCTTTATAAATTGACCATTTAGCAACCTAAAATATTTATAAGAATTGTTACTCATTCTACTATATTACTATGATGTGAGACTTTTATACGATATAACATCATAATGAACGATCTTTATAATACATTACTATATGCTCATATGTTAGACTTATAGGAAGCCTAAAATAGAAAAAAAAAAAGAATAAATTAAAATGTAGTTATAATATATAAAATCAAGATTGCACAATTTCATATTGACACTTCAAACTTTTCTACATTGAATACTATTTTTTATTTACCAGATCTTATATAATATAATGTGTCACTTTTCAAAATCAATTTCACTCCTCATACTGTCATAAACAAGACATGTCACATTTTAATTCTTCAATCCTTATTTCATTAGCATGCTCTAAACAAGTAACACCCAACTATTTATGATTATTAAATCATTTATTTATGATGGTATATGCTTATTAAATTATACAATGAATCTATATCAATTTTGTTGAGAATTAACAAAAAATTGTTAAGATACACCAATATTACATGTTGAAAGCTTAAATGAGAATGTGAATTATTTTCTCGTGTGAACATTAATTAAACAAAAATGTATAGTTAAGATGGAGGGTTGGCTTAACGAGCCAATTTTATAATTTCAAAAAAATAATTGTCAACCATATGTGTTGATACCATATGACACACAAAATAATAAAGAGTGTGATATATTTAACCAACTGACTTTTTATAAGTTGATCATTTATCTATCTAAAAATATTGTTAAGAAGAACGGTTACTCTTTTTACTATAGTACTATGATGTTAAATATAATGGCACAATGAAATCATCTCGTTATCACTATTTTACGCTCATATGTTAGATATATTGGAAGCCTAAAATAAATGATTATATTAATGTATTTATAATTTATTAAATCAATGTTTCACAACTTCAGTTTGACACTTCTTATTCTCATACACAAGACATGTCACATTTGGAGTCTACAATCGTTTTTTTTTTCGTCGGCTCACTCCATCATAAATTATTAATAATCTCTAAAATTACTTGGAAATTTAAGCGTATACTTAAACTTTTTGAAGCTCTATAGTCTACATGTTTTATATTTTTCTTTTAAAATCCAAATTATAATTCATAATTTTCAAATACTTTCCTTATGATAATCTTTTCACAATTGTTTATGTCAATGGTGCAATTAAATATTTTAATTGCAGTTCCCATCTCCATAAAATAACTTTCTTTCCTATTTCTACATAAAAGATATGGGTTGTGAGATTATTATATTATTCGGTGCATCTATATTAATTTTTATTGAAAATTAACAAAGATATTTATTGAGATACACTAATAATTATATGTTAAAATTTTTTAAATGAATATCATCTTTAGAAAATGGGAATCATTTTATTTTATTATTTATTTATTACTTACTATAGTAAAATATATTTAGGTGGTTTGTTTAAGCAACTACTATTAAATAATATTATACTTATGAATTAAAGCGTTTTCACAATAATATAATTAATTAAAGTCTCAAATAAAGTATGATACATATGTATTACAATATGTATTACAGACAATAGAGGAGGGATGGTGAAATGGCATAATTAACTAAAGTTTCAATTTTGATTATGAATAAAATGATGCGAGGTTATTTTGGTGAAAAATGTGAATTTAATTTATCTTAATAATAATATTATATAACTTTTTATTTTTTATTGCTTTATACATTAGTATTATATTTAAAAAATGAAATTTATATATTTAACTCTAATCTATGTAACATTTGAAAGTATTATTGAAAAATAACTATAAAAAAATATATAATTAATATGGACAATCTATTTAACGAGTCTACCCTATAATTTAAAAAAATATATTATCGGTCATATAAATTATATTTTCAAGATTATTATTCCTAAAAATAATATTCATGCATGTGTTTAGTGAAAAATTGAATTTTCTAAATATGTTTATAAATTTAAGTAAATTAAAAATTGTAAAAAATAAAAATAAAAATAAAAATGAATATTAGTAGGAAATTAAGTTAGTTAAACTTTATTTTTATGGGAATGTTGTTTTTCCACATTTGATATGAAAATAAATATAAAAAAAATCACATGTAAACAATATTTTCAAAAATAAAAAATATCTAAGAATAATTTTTTTAAAATTGAAACAAACATAAAATTATTATATTTCTAATATAACATTCCAAAAATCTTATTTTATAACTTCAAACAAACACGTCTAACGGCTATTCTTTCTACAATAGTACTACAATGTGGAACTTTTATAGTATATAACAAAGCAACGAAACAATCTTTTTAATACTATTTACACT
Source organism: Vicia faba (assembly GCA_948472305.1). Taxonomy (NCBI): domain Eukaryota; kingdom Viridiplantae; phylum Streptophyta; class Magnoliopsida; order Fabales; family Fabaceae; genus Vicia; species Vicia faba. The sequence goes on from CATIWC010002413.1 coordinate 3,221, forward strand.
CATCTGTTAGATCTATAAGAGCCCTACAATATATGTATCTATTAAAATATATTTAAAATATATTAAATAAATATTGTACAATTTGACATTGTCACTTCAATAATTTCTACATTGAGTAAGCTTTTTTTATTTGCCATATTTATAATATAATGTGTCACATTTCAAATCCTATTCCACTCCTCATACTCTCAGACACAAGACACGTTACATTCTGATTCTACAATTGTTTTTTCATCGACATGCTTCAAACAAGTAACACCAACCTAAATATTTAAAATTACTCCATATTATAATTTATCTTTGAAATTACCTCACAATGTAAGCATCTATTTAAATCTCTTGAAGCTCCATTGTCTACATGTCACTAGTGCAGAAATGACTTTTTACATCGGGTAAAATTGACTTTTTACATCGGTTTTGGATCCGATGTAAAGTCAGGTGATATAGTAAATCAGGGACTTTTTACATCGGTTCTGGGACCGATGTAAAAAGTCCCTTTTTTACATCGGTTATAATATCAGAACCGATGTAATAACCTGTTATTATGCACATTTTTTAAAAAATTGATCCAGTTTTTTACATTGGTTGGAAGTAATACCCGATGTAAAAAGTACCTTTTTTACATCGGTTATAATATAAGAACCGATGTAAAAAACAATTATTATGCACATTTTTTTAAAAAATTGATCCAGTTTTTTACATCGGTTAGAAGTAATACCCGATGTAAAAAGTCCCCAGTGACGCGACTTTTTACATTGGGTATTACTGCCAACCGATGTAAAAAGTCCCTTTTTGAAAGTTTTTACATCAGTTTTACTAATAACCGATGTAAAATGTATGAAATTTTTTTGGAATAGATTATTTATTTTTTAGGTTTCCCTATACAAATATAATTTGTACCCATTTTTTCATATTTTTCCAATATCAAACAGACTATATTTATGTCGCTATATAGATTTCATAGCTTTCCAACATCACATATATCACATTTAGGACGATGTTTTCATATTTTTCACAACAAACTTACAAATTGAACAATTGTATTGCAAACTTGTATTGTATTACAACATAAAAACTTACAATTACAAATTCTTCACAAAATATAAAACAATATTCAACTATTTATAAGTCTTTTTCAAAACTTACAATTACATAATATTCACAAAATATACATATACTAAAATATTCAACTATTTCTAAGTTTACAAACTTGAATTACCAATATAAAATCTTCGGTAGACAACACCAAAATCATATTGCCTGACAATAAATAATAACAATTAACATCAGCAAAAAAATCAAGAAACTCAACACATGAGCAAAAACCACATGTATTGTGCAAAAACCACAACTTATACAATTCTATAAAACTCACCAAGCTAAACTTAAGTTCCATGTAAGTCAAAGAAACATTTTGCCCAACGAAGTCGCAAATCATACAAATCATCTGGTGTTAATTTTGTTGGGTCATCAAATACCTATAATACATAAATATAACAATATAGAGTTATTTTTTAAAAATTCATATTAAGTCGAAAAACAAAAAGTAAAGAACAAAGTAAATTTATTTTTAGTACCTGCATCCAATTCTCGGTTATATTAGCAGAGACAATATCCAACATATTTTTCATCACATAGTATCCACAATCATTAGAGTTATGTTGTTGCCTTGTCTACAATTGAATGACATAATTAGTGAATATTTATCGTATATATTTAACTATAGAATTACAATTTACATCACACTTACATTGGGATGAAGCCATGTAGCCTTTTTTCTATTTCCATTTGCCATTTGATGAATCCCAAAAGAACTAATACAGAAAGATATAAACATCACATAACTAAGTATACTCGCCAATGAAAAATCACATAACTATTAGTTGTCAATGAAAGTCACATGAAAGATAAACTTACTTTGTAATAATTTTCTTCGTGTTCTGGTCAATTTCCCGATGAAGTGAACAAAATACGACAACTAAATTATCTCTTGGACACATGACTATTAATTGCCAATGTCTCCTGTACGTGTGTGTGGAAACAGAAAAGTCGCATAAAATATATATGTTATCAAAATCAAAATTAAATAACATAAAACACAATTTCATAAAAATTCTTACCCATGTAATAACCTGTTATTATGCACATTTTTAAAAAAATTGATCCAGTTTTTTACATTGGTTGGAAGTAATACCCGATGTAAAAAGTACCTTTTTTACATCGGTTATAATATAAGAACCGATGTAAAAAACAATTATTATGCACATTTTTTTAAAAAATTGATCCAGTTTTTTACATCGGTTAGAAGTAATACCCGATGTAAAAAGTCCCCAGTGACGCGACTTTTTACATCGGGTATTACTGCCAACCGATGTAAAAAGTCCCTTTTTGAAAGTTTTTACATCAGTTTTACTAATAACCGATGTAAAATGTATGAAATTTTTTTGGAATAGATTATTTATTTTTTAGGTTTCCCTATACAAATATAATTTGTACCCATTTTTTCATATTTTTCCAATATCAAACAGACTATATTTATGTCGCTATATAGATTTCATAGCTTTCCAACATCACATATATCACATTTAGGACGATGTTTTCATATTTTTCACAACAAACTTACAAATTGAACAATTGTATTGCAAACTTGTATTGTATTACAACATAAAAACTTACAATTACAAATTCTTCACAAAATATAAAACAATATTCAACTATTTATAAGTCTTTTTCAAAACTTACAATTACATAATATTCACAAAATATACATATACTAAAATATTCAACTATTTCTAAGTTTACAAACTTGAATTACCAATATAAAATCTTCGGTAGACAACACCAAAATCATATTGCCTGACAATAAATAATAACAATTAACATCAGCAAAAAAATCAAGAAACTCAACACATGAGCAAAAACCACATGTATTGTGCAAAAACCACAACTTATACAATTCTATAAAACTCACCAAGCTAAACTTAAGTTCCATGTAAGTCAAAGAAACATTTTGCCCAACGAAGTCGCAAATCATACAAATCATCTGGTGTTAATTTTGTTGGGTCATCAAATACCTATAATACATAAATATAACAATATAGAGTTATTTTTTAAAAATTCATATTAAGTCGAAAAACAAAAAGTAAAGAACAAAGTAAATTTATTTTTAGTACCTGCATCCAATTCTCGGTTATATTAGCAGAGACAATATCCAACATATTTTTCATCACATAGTATCCACAATCATTAGAGTTATGTTGTTGCCTTGTCTACAATTGAATGACATAATTAGTGAATATTTATCGTATATATTTAACTATAGAATTACAATTTACATCACACTTACATTGGGATGAAGCCATGTAGCCTTTTTTCTATTTCCATTTGCCATTTGATGAATCCCAAAAGAACTAATACAGAAAGATATAAACATCACATAACTAAGTATACTCGCCAATGAAAAATCACATAACTATTAGTTGTCAATGAAAGTCACATGAAAGATAAACTTACTTTGTAATAATTTTCTTCGTGTTCTGGTCAATTTCCCGATGAAGTGAACAAAATACGACAACTAAATTATCTCTTGGACACATGACTATTAATTGCCAATGTCTCCTGTACGTGTGTGTGGAAACAGAAAAGTCGCATAAAATATATATGTTATCAAAATCAAAATTAAATAACATAAAACACAATTTCATAAAAATTCTTACCCATGTAATAACCTGTTATTATGCACATTTTTTAAAAAATTGATCCAGTTTTTTACATTGGTTGGAAGTAATACCCGATGTAAAAAGTACCTTTTTTACATCGGTTATAATATAAGAACCGATGTAAAAAACAATTATTATGCACATTTTTTTAAAAAATTGATCCAGTTTTTTACATCGGTTAGAAGTAATACCCGATGTAAAAAGTCCCCAGTGACGCGACTTTTTACATCGGGTATTACTGCCAACCGATGTAAAAAGTCCCTTTTTGAAAGTTTTTACATCAGTTTTACTAATAACCGATGTAAAATGTATGAAATTTTTTTGGAATAGATTATTTATTTTTTAGGTTTCCCTATACAAATATAATTTGTACCCATTTTTTCATATTTTTCCAATATCAAACAGACTATATTTATGTCGCTATATAGATTTCATAGCTTTCCAACATCACATATATCACATTTAGGACGATGTTTTCATATTTTTCACAACAAACTTACAAATTGAACAATTGTATTGCAAACTTGTATTGTATTACAACATAAAAACTTACAATTACAAATTCTTCACAAAATATAAAACAATATTCAACTATTTATAAGTCTTTTTCAAAACTTACAATTACATAATATTCACAAAATATACATATACTAAAATATTCAACTATTTCTAAGTTTACAAACTTGAATTACCAATATAAAATCTTCGGTAGACAACACCAAAATCATATTGCCTGACAATAAATAATAACAATTAACATCAGCAAAAAAATCAAGAAACTCAACACATGAGCAAAAACCACATGTATTGTGCAAAAACCACAACTTATACAATTCTATAAAACTCACCAAGCTAAACTTAAGTTCCATGTAAGTCAAAGAAACATTTTGCCCAACGAAGTCGCAAATCATACAAATCATCTGGTGTTAATTCTGTTGGGTCATCAAATACCTATAATACATAAATATAACAATATAGAGTTATTTTTTAAAAATTCATATTAAGTCGAAAAACAAAAAGTAAAGAACAAAGTAAATTTATTTTTAGTACCTGCATCCAATTCTCGGTTATATTAGCAGAGACAATATCCAACATATTTTTCATCACATAGTATCCACAATCATTAGAGTTATGTTGTTGCCTTGTCTACAATTGAATGACATAATTAGTGAATATTTATCGTATATATTTAACTATAGAATTACAATTTACATCACACTTACATTGGGATGAAGCCATGTAGCCTTTTTTCTATTTCCATTTGCCATTTGATGAATCCCAAAAGAACTAATACAGAAAGATATAAACATCACATAACTAAGTATACTCGCCAATGAAAAATCACATAACTATTAGTTGTCAATGAAAGTCACATGAAAGATAAACTTACTTTGTAATAATTTTCTTCGTGTTCTGGTCAATTTCCCGATGAAGTGAACAAAATACGACAACTAAATTATCTCTTGGACACATGACTATTAATTGCCAATGTCTCCTGTACGTGTGTGTGGAAACAGAAAAGTCGCATAAAATATATATGTTATCAAAATCAAAATTAAATAACATAAAACACAATTTCATAAAAATTCTTACCCATGAATTAATGGTAGTAAGTGGCACGCTCTGTTTTCATCACGTAACTTTTCTAGCACGTAATTTTTAACATCTTCTTGAGATTTCGCTACATTATCATTATAAATACACCTAGCAGGGTCCATAAATCCATATAATTCTGAAACGGAATTTTCAAGACAAACACGATGAATATACCTGAATAATTTTAAAATTAACATTAGAATCAAAGTGATGAGAGATATAACATATTAATAGAGATTGACTTTAATAAAACAATAAAATTTACTTACGTGCACCAAATTTGAAGAATAGACACGTCCAGCCAATGACCTAAACCCACCAATAACTCTCTGATACATTTAGATGAAACATAAAAATTAGAGACACTCGCACAATGACTTAATTGTATTGCCAAATGGTTATCATCCAATTTCAAAACCATGAGTAACAATCTCTGAACATCATCAACTTCCACGTCTTTTGTGCTCTCTTTTGTGCTTCCCTTTGCAGCTGAACAACTTCCTTTTCCGCTTCCATCAATAATTTCCAATTTTTGAATGCATTTAATATCACCTGTGCTTTGTGATAAACCCATAGACTTAAGTGTCTCCATTAATGATTGTTGAAACATCTTACGCTCTTCAACCAACTTTTCTTCAAGTTCAGCTCTAAGTTTTGTTTCCAATATTGCAAGTTGTTCATTTACGTCGATATGTTGACTTTTTCTTCCAAAGTAAGTGCTTTGTTTATGGTGTTTTCCAACACCACGAACACGACCTCCATGCTCAGATGTTCCAATGGCTAATGATAAGATATCGTTACGTCCATCTGGAACAATTGCACCTTTTTCAGCTTCTTGAACAAGAGAATCCTACAAAATGCAAAAACATCAATTAATCAATCACAAATATAATGATACTTTGTAATAATTTTTCGTTGTTTACTTACAATTTTTTGGGCAACCTCTTGTGTAGATTTTGATGTGTATTCTCCTCCTTTCTTTTGTCGTGCTCTCTTCCATAACTCATGGCGTGATGGTGGAGATTGACTATCATTATCATCTAATGTGGAATTATCTCTCGATGATGACTTTTCTTTCATAATTTTCTCCTCAAGTAAGCGATACCCTCCACGAGACAATACATGTGGGTATAAATTCTTGGCCACATTATCCTTACCCTTCTGACTTTTTTCCTATTATAAACTCAAACAAATAATTAATCACTAAATATAATAAAAATGTTATGCACACAAAAACATATAACTCCTACTAACCTTAAATTCAGGGTTATCTCGAATCTTGAGAAACTATTTCCAGGCGTCTTCTGTAATAAAGTTATACTTGACATATGGAGGAGGATCATTTTATATGGGATGATGAATATATCTATCTGTGAGTTGTGTCTTAAAACCTCTCCATCGCTCTCCCGCATATTTAATCCATTCTTTCTTCAACCTATCATTCTTTGGATCTTTACATTCTGGAATAGTAAAATGGGCCTACAAATGTAGTATATGTCATATGTTGTTAATTAGTATATGATTATAAAATATAATAAAGTATTTTATTTAAAATACCTGAATATCAGTCCAAATAGCATCTTTTACGCCTTCATCTACTTCTTTCCAATCATTTTTCACAATGCTATAATACTGTCGAGCAAGAGATGCTATATAACTCTTGAAATTTGTAGCATTTTTACCAACACCAATACATTCATAGGTTCTTGCATTAAACTCGACCTTTATCTTTTCACCTGTTTGATGAACTTTGTCAATTTGTGTCATTAAAGTGGGACCTCTAACTCTTCTTTTATTGGGGTTTGAATCACCCATGTATCTGTTTACACAAAACAAAAATAATTAGAAATAATATTAAGCACAAAATAAAAACAATTAGAAATAAAATTAAGCACAAAATAAAAACAATTAGAAAATAAAGTAACGTGGAATTAACTTATACAAAAAATCTTACTAGTCCTCCCATATCCCTTCTTCATGGTCCATGTGAATAGCATGCACATCATCCCCTTCATTTTCTTCAGTGAATGTAGTCACATTTGTTGAGAAAGGATGAGTTTCTGAAATATCAAGGTTCTCATCATGATTTTCGTTACTATCATGGACCTTTCCTTGTAAAACCACTGACCACTTTTTATTAGAAGGATCTGTGACATAAAACACTTGTTTTGCTTGAGATGCCATGATGAATGGTTCGTTCGCATAAGCTAACTTGCTAAGATCAACCAGTGTAACTCCAAATTCATCGATTCTGACACCACTATTGATATCAATCCATTTGCATTTAAATACAGGAACTTTAAACACAACATAATTAACTTCCCAAATCTCTTCAATCACCCCAAAGTACGGTGTAGATGCCATAACCGGGTTTTTATCTTTAGCACTAGAGAAGTGCATGGACTCGGCCACAATCATTACCCCACTATTTTGCATGGTACTACGGTCATCCTTTGACTTTGTATCAAAAGAGGTTTTATTAATATCATATCCACTCCAAGTTATTAGGTTACATTTAGGCCCATAAGACAACCACTTAATTGTATTAGAAACACTATCTTCATTAGCAATTCTTTCTTTAAACCACTCAGAGAAACTCTTATTATGCTCTTTTAACAACCCTCTTTCATTCATCTTGGGGTACTTTTTCTTTACGATGCTTTTGTGAGCAGATAAGTAAGGTTGAACTTCATCTATGTTATTCAATATATACAAATGCGCTTGAACAACCACATCAATACTTAAGCTCTTGACTTTTAAACCTTGTGTACCCACACCCTCATATCTTCCATCATGACCAGACTTAGGAACCCCTACAACATCCACTCCTGACAAATAGTTAGAACAAAACTCAATTGCTTCTTCTACAATGTACCTCTCAATAATCGATGCTTCCGGACGGTGTGGGTTTTTTGTATACCCTTTTAGAATCTTCATGTATCGCTCTATTGGATACATCCACCGTAAAAAAACTGGACCACATAATCTAATCTCCCTTACTAGATGAACAATCAAGTGAACCATAATGTCAAAAAATGAAGGAGGAAAATACATCTCTAATTGGCACAAGATAACTGCAGCCTCATTTTCCAAATCGTCTAACTTTAGTGGATCAATGGTTTTACAACAAATTGCATTGAAAAATAAGCATAACCTAGTTATGGTCTTCCTTACGTTGTTAGGCAATATCCCACGAATAGCCAATGGTAGTAGTTGTTGCATTAAGACATGACAGTCATGAGATTTTAAGACATGGTAGTAGGTGTTTATTTGCATATAGTATCATACGTATGTGCCCTCTTAAACGAATCTTGTCCAATATCACGCATCATGTCTTCTAGACGATCATCCATTTCTACACTAACACCATCTCTTTGAGACACGTTTGACTTTGCTACTACTTCACCGTGCCATATCCATTTTGTATAACTTTGACAAATCCCTACACAAATTAGATGATCCATGATTTCTTTCTTACTACGTTTTGGTTCTTTATTTGCACAACGAATACATGGACAGAGAAAAAGCGTAGGAAGACTTTTGTCAGCATTACTTTCAGCAAACTGTAGAAATTCCATCACTCCATGTTCGTACTCGTCACTTAATCGATTAGCTCTCATCCAACTACGATCCATAACTATGTTCACACGGAGGAAGGTCTGACGAACGGTGTGTCCGCGGCTGTGCTACTTCACGGAGATTCCGAGATTGCAAGTTGCGCTGCTTCGCGGAGAAAGACAAATAGAATCAAATTTCAATGGCAAGGTGATAACTCTATTAAGTTTGATAGGTTAAAGATAAACAATCGTATTATATATATTTTTTTATTTCTTGTTAGTAATAATTTTTAAATCAGTATATATAAACACTACACTAACACAAAGATACTCTCTTAAATTTTTTTCAAAACCTTGTCCATATGTTTTTCTCAAACCATTGTTCTTAACAAATAAAATATCCAATTATTTTGAAAAAACACATTTCTCATTTAACAATTTATTACTAATTGTTATTATTTTTACACTTTGCACCACTAATACATAACTGATTCTCACTGGTTTCCTTTTCTAATAATTTCAAAACGATCACCATATATTCAATTTTTGTCTCAGAACCTGTAAATACTTAATAATATAACAATCTTCATGTTTCACTCTTCACCATCATGATCATGAAATTTCACACTGCACAAACACTAACATACACCATATTTTCTTGAAACAAGTAGCTTGTTGCATTAGTTAAAGTTACTAAGTTTAGTATCTATAAACATGTATAACTTTATCTTAAGGAAGAACCATAGAAATTTAAACTATCGTATACTAGCCAACTGCATAATATTGATATGTAATGTAACATAGCATAAATGCATAAAAATGTTGAAATTATAATGAAAAAGAAAATGCAAAAAAGAAAAGAAATAGAATTAGAACGAACCCCAGAATGATTTGCAGAATGATTTGCAGAAGACGGGACCGATGAATCGGCGACGAGGAAGCAGTAGAATGGGTGTTGGAGGCGGTATGCGTCGCAGAAGTGGTGTTGGCGGCGACGGTGTAGGCAGCGACAACTATTTAAAATTGTTATCGCAAAATAAAAATTGATTCAAACATGAACAAACCCCCACAAGCAAGAATAACATATTAACATGATAATGACATTGAAACTTCAACCAAATTAAAATCAAGTGAACATATTATTGACGAACAAAAATCTCATTCAAATTTAAAACAAGCGAAAAAACAACCTCGCAACACGATCACAAGCACATTGACAAACCGAAACTCCATTATCAACTTCAACATACCGATGTCAAACTATAATTATCATATCATCAAAGTTTATCTTTCGATTCCAAACCAAAAATCTCACAAATGTATGAATAGAAATAAAATGTATGATCAGAAATGCAGCAAAACTTCCACTGTCAAACCAATAGAATATCAGCTATTCTCGCTCGAAAATATCAGACCCAAACAGCATATCTAACTTGTTTCAGCCAAAAATTACTTCAACCACTTGTTTTCCCAGAACAGAAACACAATTTAAACAAATTAGTACACTGATGAAAGGAAATCGAGATTTACCGATAATGACGAAATCGCTGTGATGCAAAGGAGTTTGCGACTGAAATCGACGCGGCGAACCGAACTGAAATCGCTGTGGAAATCGACGCGACGTCGTGACAGTACTGGCTGAATCGCTGTGGAAATCATTGTGGAAAATGGGTCGGAATGGTGGAAAATGGGTCGGAATGGTACTGGCTGAACGTCGCGGCGAACTTGACGGCGGAAGTAGATCGTGACAGTAGGCGGAGGGATCGTTGTGGAAAATGGGTCGGAATGGTGGAAAATGGATCGGAATGGGTCAGAATGGAGAATGAACAGTTTTTAGCGAATAAAAGAAAATAGTGTTTAGAGTTTTTTACATCGGTGGAAATCCCCACCGATATAAGGGGATGGTCTATTACATCGGTGGAAACTCCCACCGATTTAATAGGTTGTTTTTTTTTTAAAATACGTCTTAGGCTATTACATCGGTGGAGACTCCCACCGATTTAATAGGTTGTTTTTTTTTTAAAATACGTCTTAGGATATTACATCGGTGGAGACTCCCACCGATTTAATAGGTTGTTTTTTTTTTTTAAAATACATGTTAGCCTATTACATCGGTGGACACTCCCACCGATTTAATAGGTTGTTTTTTTTTTTTTTAAATACTTGTTAGGCTATTACATCGGTGTAACTCCCAACCGATGTAATAGCTTACCTTTTTTTTTTTTTTACCCACGTTTTTATGATTTTTCAATATAATTTATATATTAATTCAAAGAATCACTTTTTACATCGGTTTGTGTTTAAGCCGATGTAATAGCTTGCTTATATTTTTTTTAACTTTTTTGTCACCTTGTTTCTTATTTACAAAAATGCCACCGTGTTTTTTTTCTGGAAATCTTTTACATCGGTGGATGAGATTACCCGATGTAATAGGTGACGAAAAAAAATTTTTCCCTTATTTTTTATATCATTGGAAATAAATACCTGATGTAAAAAGTTTGTTAACTGTATTTTTTACATCACCTATTTTGATACCCGATGTAAAAACCTTTTCTCAAATGTCTTTTTTTTAGTAGTGTGTTATGTATTTTTCTTTAAAATTCAATTCATAATTTAAGATTTTCAAATACTTTCGTTATGATTACATTTTCGTAGTTGTACAATTGTTTGTTTTAATGGTGCAATTAAGACTTCAATTACGGTTCCAATCTCCATAAAATGCCTTTCTTTTTCACTTATAAGTAAAAAATATGGGTCACGTGCTTATTATAGTATACAATGCACCTATACCAATTATTTGTTTGGAATGAACAAAGAAATTTGTTGAGATACGCCAGTAGAAACATGTTAAAGTTTAAAATGAACAACTTCTTTATTAAATGTGAATTATTTTCTCGTATCAATTATTTATTATTTATAATCGCAATATATTTGTTTAAGCAATGAAATTAATGTATATAATTTATTTTTAATATAATAAAATAGATTATCACTAAAATTACCTTAATTACTTAACAAAAATAAATTAGAAAAGATATTTCAGAATTATAATTATCATTTTAATATTCTAATTTCTCATTACTTCCTAAACATTTAATATTATGTGCTGCAATCATTACATTGGTTAAAGAAAGAGATTTTTACGGCCCGTACATTAATCATCATAAAGGTTTACTGCCATAATTACATTTAATGTTATCTTTTAACATGAAAAATAGAGATATGCTAAATGGAACCATTTAACCATCTTTACATATTTTCATCTAATTTTTCTACATTCTAAGGATTCAAAATAAATACTTTCTACATCATAAAATATAAGAGAAAAAAAAAACACATTTATTAAAAAAAGTAAAAATATAATTATTTAATTTGTGGGTTTCTTTAAATAAAATAATTAGTAAAATATAAAAATAATTTTAATTGGTTGTTGATTATTGAAAAGATGAGAGAATATAAATCATATATATTTTACATTTAATTTTATCTTGAAAAAAATATAAGTGGTTTTTTCTCTTATATTTTGGGATAGAGGGAGTAATCAACAACAATATCATCTCTTGGTTCCAAAACATGACAAAGTAAAGAAGTTTTAGAAATTTATTTACAGTCAAACGGAATAGCAGAGCCATTTTCTTTAACGTATTTAAACATTGCAACATCGAAATATAATGTTGTAAACTGTTGTGTGAAAAAGGATAACTGAAAATGGAAGAGTTTCAGAAATTTGAGAAAGTACAGAGGATGGTGAGATTCATGGATTTGCTGGGGGCGTCTCAGTAACAAACTCTGATCACCACAATAACAACTATCTAACTAATTGCATGCTCTTTAACCATGCTGAGAGCTCACCATCGACGAAAAATGCTTCTTGATTTCCGAGCATATGGCTAGGGTTAGTAACGTCTCCATGCTATTTCCATCATGTTTTTGTTATAACTTTTGAAGATCGATTTGAATATTTTTTTCCATCTTTCATCACCGTTTTTGAAGAATATGTATCAACATGTTGTCAAAGAACAAGATAACAATGATAATTTCATAATTTCGTTGGTAATAAATTAGTCACTTATTTGTTTAGAATTTCTGAATGTCTTTCATATTCTGTAACTATTTATTTCAAGATGATGTCCACGGTTGTCTTAACCATTGCACATATCAATATTTTCTTATGGAACTTTCTTACCTAAATTTATGTGTTTTCCTTTCTTTAGTTAACAATTTCATTATTGATAGAATATAACAAAATCCCTTATTCTAAGGGCAACAAAACATTCTAGAGATATTTTTAAGTAATATGATCTTTTTAAATTTTTAAATATGTGTCATACAATTAGCATATACTTTTAAATGTCAAAGAGAAGCTAGAATCTAACATAAACAACAAATAATTTATATAAGAAAGTTCTATAGAAAAATTATTTTATGTGGAGAGAAATTATGTTATATATATTTTGGTTAAATTTAATTGTATAGCTTTATTTGTTTAAATTTATGTGTTGATTCAGAATTGAAAATGATGGTTGTTGTTGTAATTTTTGCAGTTGATATCTATCAGAGTTGTTGATAGTTGTTGACAGTACATCACAAGTTGGACCTTTCCTGCCTTCTTATCATTTAGAAAATCTTAATTTTATTTGTTTTTATATGTTATATAACCCTGTATGGATAAACCAATGGTGTTCTAGAGGCTTTGGATCTTTTGTTGTCAGATGAGGTATTATAAGTCTTTTTTAATGATATTTTATGTTATGATGTTATGTTATGTTAAGTTTTTTAATGATAATGGCTTTTAGGTATTACTATATGCTGCTATTATACTTTGTATATGATTTTATGAAGATAATTCTGAAAGTTGAATTCAATGAGATATATTATTATACTAGTATTTCAAACAACATATATCATTTAATCATTGAAGATGAGAGTTTTCTCCACATATGTGTCTACATCATGAATATTTTATAACAATTTAACATACTTCACTACGCCAAAAACTGCTTTTGCCAGCGCCTCTACTAAAGCGCTTATTGAAAAAGCGCTGCCATAGCCTTCACAAAAAACAAAATTAAAAAAAAGGGAAACCTACGAAGGCGCTTTTTTAAAAGCGCTGGCATAGGTGGGGGATACGAAAGCGCTTTTTTAAAAGCGCTGGCATAGGTGGGGGATATGAAGGCGCTTTTTAACAAGCGCTGGCATAGGTGGGGGATACGAAAGCGCTTTTATAAAAGCGCTGGCATAGGTGGGGGATATGAAGGCGCTTTTTAAAAAGCGCTGGCATAGGGGGGGATACGAAAGCGCTTGTTTAAAAGCGCTGGCATAGGTTAGTTAAATAATTTCTAAACCCCTAAATTTACAATCAGATTTCTAAACCCAGCTGATACAAAAAACGAAACCCAGTTGTTCATCTTCTTCTCCATTCGTCTGCTCCTATTCAAGCTCTCTTCATCCTTCGTCGTCCTCACTTTCATAACAACCTTTGAACCTTCGTCGACCCTTCCCATCCACTGTTCATCCCTTCGTCGACCCTTCCCATCCACTGTTCATCCCTTCGTCGTCCTCTCACCATTACCCCCCGCCTCGCATCAACGACACAATCACCAACACCAGCAGCCTCCTCCGTTGTAACTCCAAACGCCTAGCACCATCACCTTCGAATCTTCGGCCCACGACTAATTCAAATTTTCAATCCAAGTAAGTGTTCCTATCATTAAAGCATGTGCTTCTGTAATTGTTGTTTTTGGTGTACATCGTGACTAGAGTGTTTGATTCTACTGTAATTTTGATTCAGGTGTAATTTGCATCCAAAAAACCCATCAAACTGTAATTTACATTCAGGTGTTGTTTCTTTCCCATTCAATTTCATCTCAACATTGATTCATCATCACCCACTCTAACTACTTTACTTTATTACATTAATTAGGGTTTCGTTCTCAAAGTTTCTTGTTATTACAAAACCCTTCAACAGTTAGCAAGAACGAAACCCAAGGGATTTTGAAGGTTGGCTGTTACTTGTTAGAGGAAAGATCTAAAAGTTCATTTCACTTTTTCCATTTCTTTGGTTTGAGGTAAGAATTCTTACTCATTTTTCTTAGTTTTAGATATTGCATATTAACTGTTTGTGAAATGTTCTACATGATTGTTCCTAATTAAGGGTATGTTAGAGGGTTAGGAAAATGAAGTTGGATTTACGGGTCCTAATTTTAGGTGTATACTAGCTTAAAATTCACAAGTACTTAAGTTGTTGGTGTTCATTTGTGTTTTTCCCTCTTTTAGATGATTTGTGTGTGATTAATCGTTAATAGACATTCATATATTGTCAGTCATCGATAGTAAAAATGTCAAAGGCAACACTTAGTACGGATCCGGTAAAAAAAGTCTGGGAAGAACGATGTTGGAATTTGGTATTTGTATTGTAATAGATTGTAGAACAGATAAAAGGAGTCGGATAGTAGTGTTACGTTATCGAAACTGAATAAAAGATGCACCTATCAACTGTGAGATTTGTGCAAAGAAGAGAAGCAATATTTTCAAACTTTATGGACTGTACTAAGAGGGTGTGAGTTATGCTTGGAGATACTTCAAGTGGGATTATAAATTTCTAATCCTATCTACACTGTAGACAAAAGAATTAATCACACAAAGGAAATTATAACATTACTACTAAAAAAGTTATAGCTAAGAAAATGTTTTAATAGGCTTGTATATTTTGCATATAAGTCTTACTGAGATTTTTATCTCATTAGTTTAAGTTTATATTTCAGCTTAAGTGCTTAACAGGACAGATAGATTACATATAGATTACATGTGGTTTTCACAGAATGATGCTCCATAAATTTTTCCATGATCCCTTACCTACAAAGATAGTATCGTCTATAAATTGTAGAATTTCATAATTAACATTTTAATTAACTTTAAATACCATAAATTCTCAAATGTTAACAACATTACAAACCGGTCCTGTTGAACCTTAAGCTACGATCCAGAATAAAAAATGTGATAGTGGATCACATTGATTGAAATAGTAGTAGTTGAAAACTTTATAACTCCTACAACCATTACTTATAAGATTTCTGATAAATATACGATGACTCTCTTACTTTGTGTATTTTGTGTGTTGCTCTTGACGTGGCATGGATGGTGATGATTCAACCAATAGAATAATATAATCTAGAAGAGATACTATGAACATAACACAATATTTCACAGGGAGAAAGAATTAGCTGCTGTTAAGATAAATCAGCCCACGTCTGAGTTTAGAAGGTTCAACTCTTTGAGAATATGATATAGAACAGGAAACGCTGTTATTCCTAAGTACCCTGCTAAGATTAAAAGTGTTTTGATTTGGATGACCTAATCCTAGGTGTCATAGAGAATAAGATCTAGGTGACAACCTGTCGGAAATACTAGTATTGGGAGTAAACTAAGAAATAAAAGCATTAGTATGTGGATCTATACTTGGTCATGAGATCTGGAGTTTAATGTTGGAGAACTCATAAAGACCACTAAAGCATACTGATCATTGTAGGAGAAGAACATTAATGACTTGAAATTTAACAATACATTGATTAGGATAAAACATAGTAATGTGAATTATCCATTGCAAACTTTCTAACGCAATCCAATTTTTTTTGTAACAAAATGGTCATAAAGTAATTCATCTAAAATTAGAGGTAAATGTCGTGTTACAAGAAAAGAGAAATGAGAGGAACCAAATAAAAGATTGGGCAAAACTTGCCCATTGACAATATAGGTATGCGTAAGCCCTTTGAAAGGTAGATGATGGTGAATATTTTTGAAGCTATTGATGGCATGGTACAAGACTATTGAGTTAGGGAACCATCTGGGATTGGGCAGGGAAGGAATGTTAATGAGTATAATACTAGGTGAGGGATAAGATGAGGATAAGAGGGATAGAGATAAACCTAATGATGAGTTTCATATGATTGTCTAGGTTGTAAATTTGGAAATCTATAAGGAGAAATGATTAGATGCAGTGGAATTAACATAAGGGGATCATTGAGATGTGAAATCTTATCCTACACGCAATATTAAGGAAAATCATATAGACCATAATTAGAGTTTACGCTAGAATTTACATATAACATAAACAAGTAAATGTAAAATTTAATTCAAAATGACAATAAGTGAGTACTTAAAAATTTGTGACAGGCTTTGTTTAGTAACATTTGGATGAAAAGGAATGCCAAGAACATTTGTTTATGCATTGTCCTCTAACACAGCAGGTTTGCTTCTCATCCCCACTTGGAATCCATCTTTAGACCTACTAACATTGTCCTAACATTTTAATGAAACTCTTTGATTTATCATTCATTTCATGGTTACAATTGTTTCCATGTACACGACTTCTTGTAACATTTTCTTGTTTTTTACAGAATAAAAGTCAAAGCATTTCATTGCTAATATGAGTAATACAACAAAAACATCTAATGAAAGTTACTGCAAGGAATATAATAGAGTTTGAGTAACACCATTAGCTTTTAACCTAGCAAATACAATCTTATAGTTGTCAATCTAATATTTTCTCAGACTCATGCTTTGTTTTCCAAATATATTATTGATTTTGAACAACAGTAGCAATTTAACATCACAGCAATATCAATGAAGACAGCCAAACAAGGAATGGTTTGATAGAACCAAACTACATAAACAAACGGCCATTGGACAGTTAAGAAAAAACACATGTTGTAGCCTCATTAAGGTCTAACTTTCATAACCCCTGATTATTACAAAACATCTTTCATACTTTAAGGCTTGAACTTCCTGTATGGTCTGCCGTTATCTTCATCTTGCATATGCTGTAATCATAAATTAAAAAAGTCATGTCTAGGTGCAAAGAAAATCAAGATGAATTGAAAACTATAGAGCGTCATTTAACAATTAACAATACATTGCTTTTAAAATTTGATTTGAACCTAACTAAGACTTGACAAAGCTAACTTGTAAGATAAGGACTGAATATAATTGTTTGAAATCCGACTTCACTATTGTTTGAATATAATTGTTATTACCTGTATCCAAGACTGAATCACTAGTATCTGACTTCACTAGTTAGTAATTAGTGATGAGTTGTTTAGCACATGCTTAAGGTGAGGCAAGAATAACTATGAATTTGATTACCTGATATGTTGAATTTCTTTACAGGTAATTAATTATTATTTTGCTATAGTTGCGTGACTAATTAGTTGCTATAGTCAAACCATGGATAAAAAATGGATGACTGCCAATCGATTGTCGAAAGAGTATGAGGATGGGGTATCAGAATTCGTTAAGTTTGCCGTTGCGCATGCCAGAGAACCCAATGGAATGATATGTCCTTGCTTGAGATGCTGTTATGGGAGACGGGTTGACGCGGTTCAGTTGGAATCGCATTTACTGATGCATGGAATTGATAGAAGTTATGCATGTTGGAATTTGCATGGTGAGAAAAGTAGCGGGAATGTTGAATCGAGTTATAATACGACGTATGCTTCAAATGAGGATTTCGCAGACGCATACGATTATGATCGAGTCGAAGAGATTGCAGAAGCGCTTGAAGAAGATCTTGAGGATTGTCCCAAAATGTTCGAGAGGTTGGTAAGCGATGCAGAGAAACCGTTGTATGATGGTTGTACAAAATTCACAAGATTGTCTGCGGTGTTAAAGTTGTACAACTTAAAGGCGGACAACGGATGGTCGGATAAAAGTTTCACACAGTTATTAGCCCTCGTGAAAGAAATGCTACCAGAGGATAATGTTCTTCCCAATCGAACGTATGAGGCCAAAAAGATGTTGTCCTCTATTGGCATGAGCTATGAAAAGATACATGCATGTCCAAAAGATTGCGTTTTATTTCGAAACGAGTACGCAGTGTTAAATGAGTGTCCTAAATGCGGTGCCCCTCGATATAAGGAAAAGTTGTCTCCGGAAAAGGTGTTATGGTATTTTCCTATAATTCCGAGATTTAGGCGCATGTATCGTAGTGAGACCGATTCAAGACACTTGACTTGGCATGCAGATGAAAGAATTATTGATGGGAAGTTGCGACATCCGGCAGACTCACCACAGTGGATGAAAGTTGATATTGATTATCCTGAATTTGGAAAAGAAGCAAGAAATCTTCGCTTGTCGTTGTCTACTGATGGAATGAACCCGCATGGTATTCAAAGTATCTCGCATAGCACCTGGCCTGTGATTCTTATGATATATAACCTACCTCCGTGGCTATGTATGAAGCGTAAGTACATGATGCTATCTATGTTAATTTATGGGCCCAAACAACCAGGGAATGACATAGACGTGTACTTGGCACCCTTAGTCGAAGATTTGAAGTTTTTGTGGGAGACCGGTGTGGAGGTTTACGATGGGTATAGGAAAGAAAGTTTCAACTTGAGGGCGATGTTGTTTGGAACAATTAATGATTTTCCGGCGTACGGAAATCTATCAGGGTACAACATTAAGGGTCAAAAAGCGTGTCCTGTTTGTGAAGATGAAACCGATACGATGCGATTGAACTTTTGTCAGAAGAATGTTTTTCTCGGTCATCGTAGATTCTTAAATTCTAATCATCACTATCGTGGGTGGAGAAAGGCATTCAATGGAGAGGCAGAACACGGTAGAGCTCCACATATGTTGACAGGTGATCAGATTTTTGAAAAGGTGAAAGATGTGAGTACTGAGTTTGGCAAGCCTTTTGCACATAGACTTGTCACGAGTGGGTGGAAGAAGAGGTCGATTTTTTTTGAACTTCCATATTGGAAGTCGTTGTACGTAAGACATTTCCTCGATGTTATGCATATTGAAAAAAATGTATTTGATAGTGTCATTGGTACGTTACTCAATATACAAGGAAAGTCTAAGGATGGCATTAACATAAGGAAGGACATGTTAAACATGGGAATTAGAACTGAATTGGCACCCGTGACGAAAGGAAGACGCACATATCTACCACCTGCTGTTTACACTCTATCTAGAAAGGAGAAGAAAATATTGTGTAAGTTCCTCAGTGAAGTTAAAGTTCCAGAAGGCTACTCATCAGATATTAGAAGACTTGTGTCAATGAAAGACCTAAAGTTAAAGAGTTTAAAGACTCATGATTGCCATGTTATAATGGAACATTTTCTACCAATAGGTATACGTTCTATTCTGCCAGAAAAAGTAAGGAGCGCAATAACTAAGTTGTGTTTTTTCTTCAAGTCAATATGCAGCAAGGTGATCGATCCTGCGATCTTACCAACATTGCAAAAAGAGGTGGTTGTTACTTTATGTGAGCTTGAAATGTATTTTCCTCCCTCGTTTTTTGACATAATGGTTCATCTAGTCGTTCATCTTGTCAAAGAGACACAGTTGTGCGGACCAGCTTATATGAGATGGATGTACCCTGCTGAACGTTATATGAAAATTTTAAAAGGGTACGTGAAAAACCGAAGTCGACCGGAGGGTTGTATTGCGGAACGATACATTTTTGAAGAAGCGGTTGAGTTTTGCACTGAATATCTGTCAAATGTTCAATCAATTGGACTCCCCAAATCTCATATTGTCGAGAAAAAAGAAGGAAAAAGACTAATTGGAAATAAAGTTGTGACAGTGTCAATGGTCGAACGGGATCAGGTGCATTTGTATGTTCTGCACAATGAGATTGAGGTTGAGCCGTATGCTGAAATGCACAAGGGTGTTCTTCGAGGTTTAAATCTGAATAGAAATGAGAATTGGATAGTACGAGAGCACAATCGAAGTTTCATACCGTGGTTTAAGGAACAAATTTATTCAAAGTATCGTTCGGATCCTGCTTCAGTAACAGAAAGGTTGAGATGTTTAGCATATGTCCAAGTATGATTGTGTTTTCTTATAGCGCATACGCAATTAATGGATACACATTTTATACCAAAGAACAGGATGATAAAAGTACTATGCAGAATAGTGGTGTTACCTTGGTAGCTGAAGCGATGCACATATCAAGTGCGAATGACTTAAACCCGAAATTTGCAAATCTGTCATATTTTGGGGTTATCGAGCGCATTTTGTTGTTTGATTACGGGAAGTTTCAGATTCCTGTATTTGATTGCAAGTGGGTTGAAAATAATAATGGCGTACGAATGGATAAGTCAGGATTTTTGCAAGTGGATCTCAATAGGGTGGGGTACAAAGATGAACCTTTTATTCTAGCCTCTCAGGCTAAACAAGTGTTCTATGTCAATGATCCGACAAGTACGAAATGGTCTATAGTGCTTTTGTCTAACAAAGTAATTGATGAAAACATTGGAGATCAAGGTGATATTGGCGTTGGCATTGAATCTTGTACAAGAAACGATCAAAATGAGAATGAACCTTGTACTAGAGATGATCATAATGAGGGTATTTGGATCAATCCAACCATCCGAGTTGTTAACAGAAGCGTAAAATATATTGCTACCAAGAAAAGAAAGAGGCGTTAGTGAAAAAGGTATTATTATAATTATAGCCTAATATTGTAAGTAATATGTGAATAATGTTTTGAATTTTTGGCATATCTTTTGAACCGTTTTGAATTTTTGCGAATGTGCTTGTGCTTAATTAGTATAACAATGTTTCTGGAGCTGATGGTGAGGTTTATTTCTTGCAAGTTTGGTTTTTTAGCATTTTATTCAATTTTGAGTTCCTTTAGTGCTATTCATATCTTTTTCGACTATCCATTTTCATGTAGTGTACTAATGTGCTTGTTTGACTTTTGTTACAGGTCTAATGGCTAGCAATGAAGAAAACCCGCAAGGAAACCAACAAGAAAATCCACCAGGAAACCAACAAGATCATGAAAACTCACAAGAAACAAATCATGCAGCGGATGATACTTCAGCAAATGATGTTGCACGAGGCATCACCATAATGCGCGAAATCATTCGTGCTAGAGATAAGGGAGTGAAATATAATGTAGATTGGAATCATTCAAATCAAGTAGTTGGGGTTAATGCTTCAAAATTCACAAGCTACGTTGGTACACTTGTTCGTATGCATGTGCCAATCTCCATATCTAGATGGAATGCGAAACAATGTGAAGCATTGAAGCAAGGAAAAGAAATGTTTTGGGAAGATGTTAAGGTATGTATGTTATATGGTTTATATGGTTATATGTTTATAAGTTTATAAGTTTATATGGTGTATATGGTTTTTAAACTACTTATATGTTTATATGGTTTATATGGTTTTTAAATTACTTATATGTTTATATGGTTTATACGCAGCGGTCTTTTAACGTTCCAGATGAGCGTAAAGGCTTCGTACTTGGGTTGGCCGGGAAAAGATTTAGAGGGTGGAAAAATCTGTTGACGAACACCTATCTTAAGGATGACAAAGGAAAGTGGCTGGAAGAGTTCCCGGCCGGAAGGCCAGAAAAGTATAATCTTTTCATTAAACAAGAAGATTGGACTGAGTTTATTAGACAAAGAGATGACGAATTCTGGCAAAAGAGTGCCAAAAATAGTGAGAGAGCATCAAAGCCCGCGTACCCATACAAAAAAGGGCGTTTGGGATATGCGCGCTTAGAGGAAAAAATTGTAAGTAATAAATAGAAATGATATGTTCTTATTAATTGTCTAAATGTGTTGTATTTGACGATCTAACCGTTTGTTTCTATGCATAGTTAGAGGAGACGAAAAGTGATGAAACCTCACTTCCAGCACATTTGCTGTGGAAGGAAGCCCGTGTGGGCAAGAATCAAGCTGTTGATCCAAGTGTTCTAAGAATTTATGATGAATGCGTAAGTATAACATTGTGTCTTTAATTAAATCAAATTTTTATGACTATTTAATTGATTTTTTTATCTCCATTATTTTCAGGAGACATTGTCACAAATAGAGTCCACCGGTGACGACCAGGATACGAGGAGCGTACTTAGTAAAGCACTGAATGTTCCTGAGTATTCCGGTCGGGTTAGGGGTAAAGGTCACGGTGTGACTCCAACCTCTTTCTACCAGCATCATCGGAAAAGAAATCCTACCAATGCAGAAGTGATGAATGTACTTATGGAATTACAAGCAAAAGTCAATGCATTGGAAAGAGATAAAGAGGTATTAATGAGGGAAAAGGGCAATGCGGCAATGGCGAAAGAAACTAGTGACAACGCTAGTATCAACCGTCAGAATAAATTTCCTGAGGTAATTATAAATATATTGATAAATCTCTATTGTTCAAGTTTCTCATTTTTATTCCACCTCTTTCTATTATTGAATTAAAAGTAATATGTATGCATATTGGTTTGGGGCATTTCATCTTGCCAACTATACGTAATGGCATCAGATTATCACCTTGTTGGCAAGGGAAAAGTGTACAACACTTTGGGAGATTTAATTCATAATACACCGATCCCGGCTGGACACCTGAGAGTATCAGTAGATTATCCTATTGATCCCGATGCGTTGGTACCGGTACCTGACGTGGCCTTGGATATAAGATCGGTGCGAGACGCGGTAGGGTCGTTTGTTGCATGGCCCTTGGACCTCATTTTCATTGATGATGAGGTAAGTTTAAAACCGTTAATATGAATCATTTAGATTTCAAATTAAATGTCAATTCTGAACCGTTAAGTTAATTATTTTTTAATATTAGCCTCCTACAAAACCCGCTAATAAGGGTAAGGAGATTTTGCAGCAAGGCGGCGAGTCTATGGCATCAATTCCAGAGGTACACTTAAATTGTTTATTATATGATATGAATTTAAAACTGAACGATTTTATAATTTACCTAAGTTATATGATTGTTAGGTATCTGCGAAAGTGTCACAACAAGTGACCCAGCCTGTTCGTAGCAGACCACCCCCGAAAAAGTCAATGCATAAGGGGGGAAGAGGCGGGGGAAGAGGCGTTTTTGTACCTCGATATCGGAATACACTTGGAGTACTTTTGGAAACCTCAGATTTGAAGTCAGGTGGTATTCGTACAATCCTTATGGATGCAGATATCTTTGGTCTTGACTGCCAAGAAACGATAGGATTGGACGAAATGACTGAGATTATGACGCATGGTGAATTAGGCATCGGCAATGTTCACGCATACATCCGGTATTCCGATAAATATATCATTTAATTAGTTGAACAATTTATTTACACATTTCAATGAAAATAGTCTAATGTTTATATGTTTTTATTTAAGGTTGTTGTACGATAAAAAAATGCGCGAGACTGTATTGGCAAGACGCTTCCATTTCTTGTCTGCCCATATTGTCAGCGGAGCGACAATTGTCAGGGAACCGGGTTCAGTTAGGGAGTACTTAGTGAATCGATACACGGCCCACGTCGGCAACCCAGATAGCTTGTTTATTTTGCCGTATAACACTGTTCCAGTGGGGTGAGTTTTTCATTTATTCTAATATATCTTTGTTTATTTTGCGTAGAAACTTTTCTTCTAAACTGTTACTTAAATTTTTAGAAAACACTGGTTGTTGTTGGCTATCGATCCGATTAAAGAAGTTGTGTACTTTCTGAATTCGGTAGACGGGGAATGGACTAACTATCCCGCTATGAAGGAAACTGTTGATCAGTAAGTGAGATCGTTCTAACTATTCGTGTATATTTATATATTTAATTATTTCTGTGAGATTGATCTAAATATATGTTTTTATTTTCTTAGATCAATACAAATATTTCGTAGTCAAAGGGACGCACAGGTACCCCGGAGTAAATCATCAAATATTACTTGGATCAAAGTGCAGGTACAAAATTAGTTGCTTATAATAATAATGTTACTTGATAAAATTACACGACAACTATAAAATATATTCTGTTTTTCTATGCAGTGTCCGTTACAGAATAACGATGTAGATTGCGGATACTTTTGCTTGAGGTTTATGAAAGAAATCCTTCATAAAAATCAAGTAGAGATTCCAAGCACGGTATGGATTTATAACTTAGAATAATTTTGTATGATTTCTACATTTAATAACATCATGCATATACTGAAGTAATAATTTCTTATGTAGTACTTTGATGACCTCTATACTATGTCGTACACGAAAGTTCAAGTGGAAGAAGTCAAAGAGGAAATATGTCAATTTTATGTTGAAAACAGATTATTCTGATGGGTATGAATAAAATATTATTGTACGTGTTAGTTTGATTGTGTTGGAGCCTTTAATATTGTTTGTTTAATTGACTGTGTTGTTCATATTCATACTTTGCAGGATGACGACCGTGTCGGTGGAGCATTATTTTCGATGTAATTATATATGATTTAGTTACATATGTATATATATATGGTTACAAATTAACACGATACTTTGTATGTGATTTAGTTATGGTTACAAATGTATATAAGGATTGAATTATGGTTACAAATGTATATATACTTTGTATGTGATTTAGTTACATATGTATATAAGGATTTAGTTATGGTTACAAATGTATTATATGGTATACCGGTTTCTGTTAATATAATACCGGTTTCTGTGAATATTATAAGGATTGAATTACAGGTTAAATTATTGGACCAAAAAACAATTACAGGCCGCACAGGGAACCTCAAATTATAGGTTTCACTTTAAAAAATTTGTATGAGCTACGAAAGCGCTTTTGGCTAAAAAGCGCTTTCGTAGGCAGGATAAATAAAAAAAAAATTAAATAGAAACCCCATACCAAAGCGCTTTTTATGGAAAAAGCGATGTGAAAGACCCCCCTATCAAAGCGCTTTTTCCATAAAGCGCTGTAAAAACCATGATAAATAAAAAAAAAAATTAAATAGAAACCCCCTATCAAAGCGCTTTTTATGGAAAAAGCGCTGTGAAAGACCCCCCTATCAAAGCGCTTTTTCCATAAAGCGCTGTAAAAGCCATGATAAATAAATAAAAAAATTAAATAGAAACCCCCTATCAAAGCGCTTTTTATGGAAAAAGCGCTGGGAAAGACCCCCCTATCAAAGCGCTTTTTCCATAAAAAGCGCTGTAAAAGGCCTGATAAAAAAAAAAATTTAAATAGCACACCTATCAAAGCGCTTTTCAAAAAGCGCTGGGAAAGACCCCCCTATCAAAGCGCTTTTTAAGGAAAAAGCGCTGTGATAGGTCCACCTACGACAGCGCTTTTGGCCAGAAAAAAAGCGCTTTCGTAGCCTACGCCAGCGCTGGCTACGGCAGCGCTTTTAAGCGCTTTTAAAGGGCAAAAAAAAGCGCTGTGAAAGCCCATTTTCGTAGTAGTGCTTGCTGTCAAGGTCTATTGGATCATGCACATGGCAATGACTTGATGAAAAGATTATGAAACTTTGCTTATTTTTATAGACAAATGTTAATATAAGTTTATTAGAATAGAAAAATAGGTTAGTAGTAGAGAATCTAATGGAATCATTTTTCAATTTTTGCTTTATAATTTGATAATTTTCTGAGATTTTTTATTTAATCTAAATTTTTAGCATAAATTTATATTTACATTTCAATTTAGAATTTATAATTTTTAAGAGTAAAATAAGATTATATTGAAATTATCTTGAAATTAAATATCTCATTAATAAATATTTATATTTACATTTCAATTCAAAATATATGAGGCTTAATTGAGACTTTTGGTTTTTAGTCATATTCCAAATCTACATATAAGTGTGTCAACGTATTAATGAATCACAAATTTTAAATATTTGAAATTGTTAATTTAATTGTTGTTTGAAGTCTTGATTTAAATAAATATTATTTTAAAATTATTGATGGAGAAATCATCAAAAATAAATATTCTCTGCATCTCATAGAAAGTCATTTAAATAATACATTGTTCTTAAAAATTATGTGTGATTTTAATAATACTATTAGGATTTGATTAAAAAATAATACTATTAGTATTACATTTATTATAATAATTATAGTTAATGAAATTGTTAAACAAATAAAGCTTAATAAATAAAAATATATTTTAAAAATTTTAAAAATTTTGTATTAATTTCGTAAAAATATAATAATAATCTTGATAAGGAGAAAAAAATACAAATGACACTTTTTTTATAAGACAATGAGAATATTATTTTTTGTTTGTTAATTAATTTTGAAAGTTAGAGTTTCATCTCTAAAAGATAAATAAGTGAGATGATGTCGATTTGAAATCTCTCTATTGTAGTTATTATTATTAATTCATATTATTTAATAGTATTAATAATATATTAGTATTATTGTTATTTTTAATATATATATTTAAAAAAATTAAATTGTAAAATCTCAAAATAAATATATCTATACATAAATGATAGTTTACTAATAGTTATTCACAAATATGTATGACAATTATACTGATAGTTCTTTTTAATATACTCTCTTTGTGTCAAAATATAAGAGAAAAAATAAAAACATACTTATTAAGAAAAGTAAAAACATAATCGTTTAATTTGTGGTTTTTTTGAAATAAAATGATTAGGTAGATATAAAAACAATTGTTGTTGATTATAGAAAAGCTGAGAGAGAATGTAAACTAAATACAATTTGCATTTAACTTTTCTTTAAAAGATGAAAGTTGAATTTTTTCTCTTATATTTTAGGATAAAAAAATATATTTTTTTCTCTTATATTTTGAGACAGAAGGAGTACGTGATAGATATTTGTGAGTCTTATATATAAAAGTGGTGTAAGTATATATTATTTTTTAAACGAAAATTTACTAGTTAGAAAATAAATAGTTTTCAATTGTAAATATATGACGTTTAATTGAGACTTTTGGTTTCGGACCATATTCCAAGTCCATGTATAAAGGCGTTAACGGTATTAATGAATTATTAATTTTTAAATATTTGAAATTATTAGTTTAATTGTTATTTGAAGTTTTGATTTGAATAAATATTATTTCAAAAATATTGATGGAGAAATATATATTTATTTTCTATGATGTGCATAGATATAATTGATATAGGTACTTAGAAGAGAAAAAAAGTAGACTTACTAGAAATTGTGTTTATTAGCTTATTATAATTTTTATAATTTTTATATCAGTTCAATATCTACCTTTTTTTAAATAAATTAATACAAAATTATAAGTAAATATTATATTAAAAAAAAAATTCTCAATATCTTCTATAAATAATATATATAACAAAAGCATTTATTAATTGTAATAGTAAATGATTTTAAAGGTTAATTCACTCCTACAATAATATGTAATTTTTATTTGTTTTTGTGAATGAAATAATATATATATTTTATATATAAATCAGTTATTATTATTATTATTATTATTATTATATATTATTATTATTATTATTATTATTATTATTATTATTATTATTATTAATAAAATATATTTATAAAATTAAACTCAAAGGGAGAAGATTTAAAAAATAAAGGGGAGATTCTATGGTGTCTAGGTCCTCTAAAATTTAAATTAATACATAATATTTAATAATAATTCTTAATTAATAAAAAATAATTTCATTTTGTTTTATACATGACTCAGTTTTATTGAATAGATCCATATTAAAATAGATTTTAGTTTATAACTAAAATACAACAAAATATTTATGATATATTTTAATTTAATATTAGGAATATGCACATTAAAAATACACATAATTATGTACATTTGTAAATTGAATTTTTCTAATGATAAAATGATAACATTTATACTAAAAATTACTATAATATTTGTTTTAACATAAAACATGAGACAATTATGATGGATGGAAATCACAATTTTCTTATGAAAAATACAAATTTGTCATTTTTTATTTTATTTATTTTATTTGGTATTAAATATTTATAAAAAAGATGGATAAATTCATACTATGTTTATGTAAATTCGTAATATATGAATTGTATATTCATATGATATTTTTGCTAATGTAAATTCATTCTATATGAATCTTATGTATCTTTGTAAAAAAATATTTTTTAATTTTAAAACATGAGTCAATAAATAAAAATTATTTTCATCATTTTAATTTATTGTGTTATGCTTTATAAGATAACTATAAAATAAATAACTAAACCTATATCATTTCCACTATCGCATATTTATCAACTTAATAGAATTTCATTTTTGTATTTCATTTTTTTTTTAATATTTTAGTATTTAAATCATACTCTTAAAATAAATCATCAAATAATTTTTTTGGTACCATTATCAAACAAGTTTTGGCATACATATTTTTTAGAATCATTAATTATTCTGTAAAAAAATAGATATTAAATATTAACTTATAAAATTATTTTTAAACCTAAAAATTAAAACACAATCGAACAACTCTATTATCTGATGTAGTTTTAAAAAAGGTGTTCATTATTAGTAAGACTATGTTTAAACATATATGTTTTTGAGCTTATAGTTTTAAGTTCATATGACAATAAAGGATCTATTTTATAAATTTTCTATGGGTCGAGACTACTTAAAATTGGCATGTCCTACGGACCCCATGCAAACGTACATGTAGATGACTACTTAAATATTTCATTTATTTTTCTACTAAACTATATATTTTCGACGGATCGAAACTACTAAATTTGTATATGTTTTATATATATATATATATATATATATATATATATATATATATATATATATATATATATATATATATATATATATATATATATATATATATATATATATATATATATATATATATATATATATATATATATATATATATATATATATATATATATATATATATATATATATATATATATATATATATATATATTTCTTAATCATCCCTATACTATATTTATTTAATATTTTTAATGATATTGAGTGACCCGTGCAAATGTACGGGTAGATAATCGATTTTATATATGAATTTGTGTGAAGTGTACTACACCATAAACTCATATATTTTTCAACATAATCTCTATGTATATCATGACAACTGTAACACCCCATTTCTATCCGGCGGATAATAAGAAAATCAGAGTTCAACATAAATAGAATGCTACATTTTTTTCAACTTGAAATCAATCTTCGTTTAATCAAATACAAACAATTTTTTATTGATAAGTAACGAAATATACATACTCAACTTCAATTCACTTAACATCTTTTATTCAAACTAAAACAACCTCAAGACAACAATTATTTCATGTAATCAACTTAAAAATTCAGCAACTGAAATAATAATCAACAACTAAACATCAAGCGTTCATCCCCCGAATGCTACATATCAAAGCGACAACACCAACTCAAACTAACGAGGTAATAAATATCCTTCTTGATTACATGCATGTTACCAACAGAGGGCAACATTCAAACAGAATGGGTGAGATATCTAACAATATAATAAAACGTATGATAAATAGTATATTAGATCAGATCATATATTATCACCACTTCACAACTCACAAACAACATTAATCACAACAAAACATCAACACGACATAACTACTAAATTCACAGCTTTTAGATAATACTTGTCACAATAAGTCAACAACATAAAGCAACAACAAATCTATCTTCACCATAACTCAAGATGCAACATCAAATGCGATATAATCATAATGCACATACATGTGGTACCATTGGAGAAGAACTCCCAACTTAAAATAAATACTAATAAATAGAGGCATTAACAAGGCATAAGCCTTCATCTTAATATTCTCCAATACAGGCCTTCTTAACGAGCATCAGCTCCATCTTGATATGTAATGTATGCAACCTCATACATCAATAAATGGAACCATACGGCTGTCGTCACTAACGTATAATATGGCGGAACCCCGACGACCACCACATAGATGTATTTGATGACATAGATCGATATTGATGAGTGGCATGAAAATTTCATGCAATGTGATCTTTAAATCATGTATATTTCCAACTGGGCCAACTGAAGTCTTTGTTGAGATCAAACTAAAGTTAACAAATTCAATATTTGCACAAACGACACATAAATGGTTATAACTTAAATAATCTTTTAAACTTTATTTTTGCAGATAATCTTAACATGAATTCTGCATCGATATCAAAATAATATTATTAAACATAAATAAGGAGTGACTCCCGCTAATCTAAGACATCCTTAGTGACAATAATCATATGAAAGTCCTTATATGTCAAGTCTTTGATTAGTGAGTAGTTAGCTTAAATTCCATATGCATATATTCTAGTTTCAACAATAATAACTTATAAGTCAATGAACTTTTAAAACCTATTGTTGAAACAATATATGACTGTCTTACAACAAAATATAACTTGAGTAATTTTTCAAATTCTAATATTGAATTGTAACTGAATGACCTAAATACTTACCTTCATTTATTATGTATTAAAATGTATATTCAACATCTACAATATAGGATTCAAACATACTAATGATCTCCTCATTGTCAGATCTCCGTGAGTACAAACTCTTTTATTCTCTACAATAATCCTTATGGTTGACATTTTTTTCCATCAACGATTCAATTTTGAATTGTTTAAGTATCTACTTAATGATTTTATGTATGTATTTCTATATACGTATAAATTCAAATATAAGATTCCCACAACAAAAATATAAAAAACTTAATTTTCAAAATTTTCAGATTCTTTTATTTAGGACAACGATTGAGACTTAATAGTATTCCTTGATAATTGAGACATACCCCAATTTATTATCTTTCATGTCAGTTTTATTTCCAACTTTATATATATATATATATATATATATATATATATATATATATATATATATATATATATATATATATATATATATATATATATATATATATATATATATATATATATATATATATATATATATATATATATATATATATATATATATATATATATATATATATATATATATATCTTTTGTGATAATTGGATGATACCTTGAGAATAATCTCGCAATATCTAAATACCTAATACAAAAGAGATGTGCCCAAGATCTTTCTTAATTGTTAGAGATTTCTTGGT
The DNA here is from genome assembly GCA_948472305.1 of Vicia faba. NCBI lineage: Eukaryota > Viridiplantae > Streptophyta > Magnoliopsida > Fabales > Fabaceae > Vicia > Vicia faba. The sequence continues at coordinate 34,915 of CATIWC010002413.1, forward strand.
TTCACAAAACAATCATATATCATTGCTTACTAAATAAAATCGACATATTAAACTAGGAATATAAACTTACTCCCACTGAACTTGTAAAACTTTCTAATTTTTCATAATAGAAATCTCAAAATCAAACGAGACAGTTACCTTATTAAATATTACGGTATCACTAATGAGACAATTTTATTAACTTATAAATGGATTTTTTATGTTTGAAAACCATAAACTTTATATCTATTGATACCAAATATTATCCCATTGCACCATATTGTTTTTCTTAGTGTCGCCATTATAAAAAGTAAAAAGTGTCACAACTATCATAATAGATTCTTTCAATCATACTGAATAGAATTTCTCTTTTCAGACAATTCTTTATGACACTTGATGCTCTAGTTTTTGAGAATGTTGAGTTTGATCTTCAAGGATTAATTTTTTATTTTAATTTAGAGAAAGAACAAGAATATCAGCATGAAGGTCCAATTTTGTTATTTAAATAGCAACTATATGAATTGAGTTAGACGCAATTCTTTCCCACTCAATTTTATTCTTTGAACATATCTCTCCCCGAAACTCAATATTCCCGAGACACATTATAGTATCTGTCTCAAAATATTTCTTAATTTGGGACTAAAATTTATATTTCTAAAACTTTTCAATAATTATAGATTGTCACAAGTCATGATTGAATTATCTATAATAATATTTGAACTTAAAAGACAATTTGAATCCACCATTTAAAAAAAATTATAATATTAAAATAAAATTTTATTTATCCACCATATTGTCTTTTAAATACAAATTTAAGCTTATAATGACAATCTAAAATAGTTAAAAATAAATAAAAAAATATCAATCATCATCAAATTTATGTCCTCTAAATTGATGTATCTTTTAACACCATTGAACATTTTCCAGTTCAAATCATACTTTTTTATTATTCTTTATTTGTCCTTATCCTTTGAGGTATTTATCAAATGAGCAATATTTTATTTTCTCTTGCTTCAATGTTTCCTTTATTGCACACTTTAAGAAATTATTCTATTAAAGAAAAATTTCTAACTTTAATAGTTATAAACTTAATTGTGCAAAGAGAATACCATATGCTAAATATTCCACAAAGTCGCCTAATTGATGAAACTATAGCGCTTTATCAAGATTAAATAGTTTCATAATATACTTATGATATTTTATTTGCTTAATAATGTTAATGAAAAATCATCACTCTAATGAGATTTGTGTTTCACTTTATTGCTTTAGAAGCACTAGATTTTAAACAAAAATAATATGATAAAATTTATGTCATCTTAAATAACACCCCTAATGTCTCTGAATTGCAAAACTTTAAGATTATAGAACTGTTTAATTTTGAGTGTACTCACTTTTAAACTTGAGTCTCACTTTAAATATACTAAATTGTGAGAGAATTTGAGTTTCTCCATCATTATGTAAGGTATAGATCCAAAAATCATAATGTTGGAACTTTTGAGAATCAAAATCTAACTTATTTTGCAGATATATAAACTATATTAGTTTATAGAGAATAAAAAAATGCACTCACCAAAATACCAAACTCACCACTGATAATAAGTCTTTAGAAAATAAAATTAATTGCTAGTGATATTTATTTTTAATTATCGAACATTGATAATTAATATTTATCAACATTAAATTCTTACAACCGTCACATATTTATCTTATATGTGTGAGTGCAATCATATAAACACCTGGTATCATAATTTTTAAATCACAATTATAATTACGAATTTGACCACCAAAATAAATATCATTTAAATATATTTTGTAACCAAATTTATTTTCAAGTATTCATACAAAAGATATGGGAGATCTTAATTTCATATAAATCTTTGGAAAATAAATATAACACAAAAAACATAAACTCCATAGTAAGTGTAACCAAAAAATTCCCAATACATATCCATATTAAAAACAATCATGAATTGAAAATATATGTTTTCATGATCCAAAAAAAAGATTCAAAATAAAAAATAAACATTGGTGTTTAGAGGACAAATCTCAATAATCTAAACATGAAGACTTGCTTTTATACCATTTTTTAAAATTAATTTAATAACAACTAATCACATATAGATGTTTTATATATTGTATCATATACTTTAGTGCAGAATATAATAAATAATTTTGAACATGTATATAATTATACGATCTACGACATGTTAGTATACGAGATATGAGATTTCAAGAATACTTGGATCCATAAGATTAAAAAAACTTTTGACAATGATAACTGTAATCCTGAAACGCAAAAGTGTAGAGACAAATGACCGACACTTGTTGACTTCTGGATCTTCCTCAACCGGTATTTCTAATGTCTTCAACACTCTTGAGATCGAGAGAAGAGATTATTTTGCTTGTGTACAATATATTGGAGACCATATCTTTTATATAGTGTGATGGCCAATTAGAATTCTCATTATTCTCAAATAGGTCAGACATCCACTCATATTTGAGTCCATATCCAATTAATTAATTAATCAAATAATTCCTAAATAAAATCTAAATAACCTTTTAATATTATTTAATCACATAATTATTTAATACACTTTATTTGATAAAATAGCTAATATAATTAAATAAATATACTTGACTATATAACTATTAGAATACTAATATAAGACTATATTATTAAAATACTCTAACAAATTTATCTAGATATATCCGGAAAAACTTGCAAACGTAGTAGCTAAAGTTCAATATAGATGCACGGAGTTTCCTTGGCAATAACATGTTTTACTATGGCTTGTGTATTATAAATAATATAGGAGGTATGATGCATAAGTGTTCTAGTGTCTGGAGAACACCATGTCTATTGTGAGATGCATTGCAAAGAATTTTATTTAAGAGAAACTTAACTATTAAGCAGTGTTTTAAAACCCAGCCTGACCTGGCCGGTCGGACCGGTCTGACCAAGTACCGGTGGGTCAGGCGGTCCGATTAACGGATAAGACCGGAATTACATTTAGACTGG